>JAHREE010000375.1:1670859-1854558 GCA_033628505.1 Tringa tobata
ACCGGAGTCGTCTGGGCCGGTGCTCCCACCGAGAGAATCGATGAGGATCCGGGCTGCAGATGCGTTTCCCCCCTTTCTTTTCCCCTCTTGGATGCACAGCGATTCCCTTTCTCCTTATCGCTGCGCCCAAAGATACGGTTCTCTGGTGGGTTTTGCAATATTTCGGGAAATAGCTGGATTTGTCACGTTTCACGTCTGTGGTGTGGAAGGTCTGTCTCTTCCTTTTTTTTTTTTTTTAACGGCTCAGTTACTGATGTTCGAGAAGTTCTCTGTTGATAGTACAGGACATTATTCTGTCCATCAACTTATTAAGTAAAGTTTTCAATGTGTTACAGTAATGCGTTGACCAGAAAAATAGCAATAAGTATGTCATACTTCACGTTTATGTCAATCAAAACAGGCTTCTGTGGCATGATATGGGAAGTGGCAACTTTATCCACTAACTCCATTTAAAAAAAATAATTATCAGTAAGGGTGCTCTTTTTGTGGGCTTTTCGCCCCACACACTGGCAAAGCCAAGAGCTTTTAGAAACTGTCATATCAAGCATTATATTTTGGAATGGGAAAAGTGGAAAAGCATCTCATAATTGTGTAATTTTTAAAAAAAACCCAAACAAACCCAGAAATGGGAAGAGGGCAAGTGAGCAAAGCGCACCAGAGTTAAGTGATGTTATTTCCTAATAAATGTCAGTCTGCTGTTAAGTAAAAAGTAGTGTTTCTTAAGTCTAGCGGTGCGTAAGAAGAGGAATCCTTTTTTGTTGCTATGGTGCAGTGTGGTTCATCAATGCATGTATTCTCAGGAAAAATCTGTTGATGACTGGTTCCCGTGGCAGGTCGTGGAAGCAAATACTTCCATGATTACTTACAAGATTGCTTACGTGAGCAAGGGTCTAGAGAATGAGTTGCTGCTCATTGATAATTGGCTCTGTGTTCTCATGTGCCCTGTTATATTTTCTCCCCGTAGCTTAGGAATGTGTTCAACAGCAACTTTTGACGTAATATATTAAAGTGTTAAGTGTGTATTGCTAAATACAAGCTCTTGGTCCTTCCAAGTAGATACAGTAGCAGAAATAGATCAAGTGTGTGACAAAAAGTAAGGCAGTAGCCTAAAGCCTTTCTTGAAGAACAACCAGAGTGTACTTAGAAAGTAAAAGCAATCTTATGCTGCTGCTGATGTATAATGGGATAAAGAAAAGCTATCGAAGGCAAATATATCTGCAGATAGGGAAATATATTTTTAATTCTTATGGTGTGTTTCATTTGGAGTTTTCAGACAGATTTGCAACTCTATACAGTTCATTTTTACTGCTAGGGAAAGAGCAGTGTGGGGACAGTGATTTGCCCAAGGTCATCTAGAAGACTAGGTGAGGATAAAATAGAAAATAAACCTGTCTTTCTGAGTACTAGTCTGGTACTTAATCTACTAGAACCTGCTGCTGTTTATAATTGATATTAGTAAGAGTTTTTACTAGGTTTTGAGAGATCTATGATCCTGATCCTTGCTTTGGTAGCATAATTTGTTAACATTCTGCTCCAAATTTAGTAAACCTTACTGGTCTCGGTAATTGGAAGAGTTTAGTAAAGATAATTTAAAGAAAATGAGAAATTTCATCGGCCTCAGAAACTCAGAGCTAGGTTAAAAAATGTGAAAGTTTAAAGTAAGGCTGTATGGTAAGGAAGAATATAGTATGTACTGTGACCATAAGAAAAAAGTGGGGAAATTAACAATTATGTGTGGATTGGTGATTTAGGATTCTATTTTCTGTCAGCGAAGCGTAAAATTTAATCCTGGGCCTCAGCATAGGTTAGCAAATGTAAGTAGAGGAAGATGTGTGTAATGTAATAGCTTTTGAATCTCAATAAAAGGCTTATTAACTTAGTGTCAGACCCTGGTATAAAGCAAAAGCACAAACTGTCTTAAACTTATGAACAGAAACCCTGCTGTAGTGAATTTCTTGGTGTGTATGACTTCATGTAGTCCTTATTACTTGCCCACTATTTCAATATAGTGGAAACAGAGTTGCTTACAGAAGAACATCACTTTTAATAAATTGAAGTCTCTGTTGTGTTCAGTCTATATAATTACAAAAGGTGGGATAGTTCTTAATTTGTGTAGGTAATTTGCATGTTAATTACAGATCTGGTTATACAAACAGAATGTTTTTTTCGGTAAGGATGATTTTTTTTTTTTTTCCCCATGTCCAGATAGTGTGTTATCCAGACATACTGGACTTATTTGATAGGGCTGCCAGTCCTGTTACGTGGTAAATGCCACCAATCCCCTTTTTCTTCAGTAAAGTTGAAGGTGTTTGCCCTTTGCCAGGATTGCAGCCGAGTAAGAAAAGAGAGTGATTTTTAAATTTTTTTATATTCATGTAAGTTTCTACTTATTTTGGTTCTCCATTTACAACCGTTCTAATGAGATCTATGAAGCTACTTGGATGTTGCAGTATGTGGTTCAGCCTTGCCTGGGTTTTTGGCTTCTGGCAGCAGTGGTGGAATCCACAGCCCTACGTGCAGTAAGAACTGAGCAGGCATGAAAGGGCTAGAGCACACAAAGTGGAAGCTGTCTCATTGGTAAGTGTGTAAAGCATAATAACAAAAAAAATTTAGGAAAATAGGAAGGTGCAATGCTTCTTATCCTGGATGTAGGCATGAAAACTGAAGAAATGATGTCTTTCATGTCTGGAATTTAGGGTGTAACAACCTTTTTTTTTTTTTTTTTTTTTTTTTTTTTTTGAAAAGAGGAAAAGGATAGAGTCAAAGCCTTTCATTCAAAATGTGCTTGGAGGGGGCAGAAATATCCCTCTTTCCCCCCACCCCCCTCTCTCCCCTCCAGTGAATCTCCACTTAAAATGATTATAAGCACGAGAACGCTATGGATTCACTCCTTCTCCAGCCAAATTACTAGGTTGTAGGTTGGAAAGAGTGAGTCTGATTCACTTGTTTGAAGGTTAGAAAAACAGTTCCTAAAACAGGCTGTGACACAGAAGAAAGCAAGTTGCAAGCCCAACAGTTGAGACTGAGAAAAATGTGGGCTACTTTTGTGTTCTTTTAGTGTGTTTTATATTAAAAAGCCTTTGGAGTGGTGATTGGAAATGCCCTTCCTTTCATGGATGAATTTCCTAATCTGTAGCAAAAGCAGTTTGTGTCTCAGATTTGCACAAAATGGAGCAACTTTTGCAAGATGGTTAGAAAGCTACTCATGCTCTCCCAAGCCAAAGTCATTCTGATGATGTGATCCCTTCCGAAGACTGGTGTGAATTTGAATTTGTGTATTTGTCACACAGGTTTTGAGTTCTTTAACCACTAAGCTCTTGCACAATAGAGTGACTGGATTAAAAAAAAAAAAAGAAAAGCCGAAAACCCCAGCTGTTTTCGAAAGGACTTGCTCTTCTAGGCATTAAGAAAGTAGCCCCATGTAATCGAGCCCTTCAGGCAGGACAGAGGAATGTCTGCATCGCGTTGAAAGCACTGAACACGAGTGAAATCCTCCTCGGCGTACCCTGAAGGAGACCTGTAGGCAGAAAGGGGATTTACCATTGAAAGCTAAGACATGAAGAGAGGCCTACTAGGTTAAGCTCCGGCTGAGCCAAGGTTTGGACCTTTCTGGATTTAGGTGCCAAAGTTCTGACAAGCTTTTGCTTTTTTTGCACTGTAAAGAATGTTAGTTGATTTTAAGTTGGGCTGCTGTCTCCTCCTGTCCCATCTTTGCTATCTAGAGGCGGCGGCTAAAAGCAACCTTTCAGTAATCAGAGATGAGTAACTTTTGCCAGTTCTTCTTAAAATCAGAAACATCTTTCTTTTTCATCAACTCCCCCCTTCTTCCCCAAAACCAGCCAAAAACCAAACCCTAACAAAACTAAACCTCAAAACTACCTCAGACTAGAAGCTTGTTACTCTCTTGATTTACCAGATTTACTGGATGTAATGGGACAAATTGCAGAAATCTAATTTATGATTAGTTGAGCCACAAGGAGGCAGGCTTTTGCTGTGGAACTGGTTATTACCCCGTATATAGTGCTATTTTACCTTTCCATATTCTGATTTTGGCGTTTTTTTTGGTTGGGTGTTTGGTTTTTATTTTATTTTACTTTATTATTTTGGAACAGGCTTTTGATAGTTGGTTGTACCATGGAGCTAGCTGAGATGAAATAAATCCAAAGGTAAAAGGTGATGCCTTGCCTTGAGTACGTGACTGATTAAAAGTGGCTCAATCACTTTGAGGGAAAGCAGTGGAAAAAGAAGCAAGCTTTTTAAGTTCTTGTTCTACAAGGATAAAACTTTACAATAACTCCTTTCAGCATATGGAAGGCTTTCTTTTTCTCTTTCTTTTCTTCTTTTTTGGAACCCCTGAACTATTTCAGTTACTCTTAAATGGGGCTCTTATTGCCATTATACATAATGACATACATAGGAGAGCAAGAGCGCTACGTATAGTGCAGATTTAGTACACCTAAGCTTCTTTTTGAAGGTTTAAGTAGGAGGAAAAAGGAAATGTCTTTTAACTTTAGGTGCATTAACCTGTTTTCGTCAGAGAGTGAACCTGCAGAGTGTAACTTCTTTTGACTGTTTCTCTCAAGGTGTATGAAGGCAGTAGAGCTTTTTTTTTGGAAGGGGTTTAGAAGTAACATTCCTAATTCTGTTGTTTTCTTTCATCTGAGGAAGGCATCGCCTGTTTCAACTGTTAAATACTAAGTTTAGTTTGCCACATCATTTTTAAAGGTAACTTCAGCCCCTTATATGATGTGACAATGGATGTGATTTCCGATATCTTGATCTTTAGACAAGTGAAGGTATCAAACGTTAAAAAAGTCAAATTGTCATATGTAATTTCTGTGGCATCCATTTCCTAGAAGATCCAAGGAGATAGAAAAGGATGTTCCTCTGCATAACTGATAACAGTTTCTGCTAATGCATGATTTTCTTCTGTACAATTCTGTAATAAGTGGGAAAGAAATTAAATGCCCAGGCACTTGTATAATAAAGCTGTCCTTCTCACTAGAATGTAAAAATGAATCTCTGAAATTTGTTGTACATGTATGTTTTCTCAATCTAACATATGTCACAACAAAATGATTGTCTTGGCAATTTAGTCACTTATTTTTGTGTATTATTTCGTAAAGCTTAACTCTGAGTGCAATGAAAAGATGGTCAAATGCAAATTTTGTGCCATCTATTTAGGTCTGTGGTCATATTGGGTTCTTCCCTTTTCCTCTGCTACTGTTTGAAATGCTTCAGTGGTTGTTTTTTTTTGTTTTTTTCCTGTTGATATGGAGGGGCAGTGAGAAATTAATTCTTAGCTAGAAGACTATTGTGCCAGATTAGAAATTGATGATTCTGGCTTTGCTACAGATGCTGTTGCTTTTGGATTATTGATAGCTATTTTGTTTCATAAATGGAGAAGGGCAGGGCTGTAGTGATGGCAGAAGGGGTTGGGGAAAAGAGAATGATTTCTTCAGTAGTTTCATATGAAACAGGGTAGATAACCAGCTTTCCCCCTAGTTTTTCCCTTTTGTGTAGGTATTGTAGTAGTTTGCTGTGCTTCTCTGTGTTACTCCATTGCTGCTGTGGCTTGCTGCTTACAGTGATCTCTGTGTACAAAGATTGTAAGTTGTAGTGTAAGTTGTCCTCTGAGAGATATTGTTTAAAAATTAACTAGTGCGCTTATGAAGTGTGCTGTATACCTTACCTGTTCTGGCTTGTCAGTCCTGTGTTTTGGGTTGTATTGAAATAAATGCCAGTTGTTCTTTCCATGTATTCTAGATCCTTCCAAAAATACAACATGAAAAGTGATAGAATAATCAAGTTTTTCAAATTTGGAAAAGGCACAATATTACTTCATGTGAAGTAAAAGAATATTAAAGATCCATCTCAGTAGTGATTACCAAAATGAAGTTGTCATCACTTGGTCTTTTAGACCAAACTAGAAAAACAAAATATAAACCATTTAAACATATGTTAGATAATTTCAATCTTAGTCTTCAAAATTACATGATAATTCCACATTTTTTCCTCTCTTGTCTTGTCTGTTCTTTTGGCCCTTTGCTCTTTGGTTTACGATGTTAAGTATGTTATGATCCAAGTGCTTGTATGTAACTGATACTGTATTTTTTAAGATGATGGTAGGTCAGATCAGAGATGTGATATTGTCTGCTAGGTAGCCACTCACAATGATACTCCACTATAGAACAGAATAGAGACCTTTATATCCATACTGGGTGTCATGAGAGAGTAACCCTTGTTGCTTGCCTAGAAACTGTTTAAAAATCATAATTGCAGCAGACAACCTATAAAATATTTTTTTCTTTGGTTGGCTTTTTGGTAACTACATGTAATTCATAAATAATCTAATATACAGTACCTTTGGTTAAGTCTGTTTGGAAAGAAAACATTGGGACATAGTTGGTCCTGTGCAACTCAGATGATGGATGTAAGCTGCTCAAATAAAGTCGATGCAAATTTATAACTTGCATTGTTGTTTAGGTTAGTCCACTTAAATCTTTTCTTAAATAACTTACCCTTGACAGTAGTTTAGCTATAGTGGTACAAATTAATGTTTAGCCAGGTGTTGTACAGTTTTTCAACTCCCTGGCCATTGATAACTTGTTACTAAATGTGATTTTTTTTTTTTATTTATTAGGACTTAGTGGAGAAGCTGTATATTGCTAATGTGTTGGCAGTGCCATGTGTTGTGATACTTCTTCCTGCAGATTCATTATTAGAATTCAAATTGTGAGAGGTTTTTTTTTTCTTTTTTCTTTCTTTTTTTTTTTTTTTCCCAGGAATATGGGGCTGAATGTCATTGCCCAAATATATACAGCTAGTGTGGAAACAGAGTACCGGCATGGGTGTTAAAGAAGGAAACACTAAGCATGTTTTATTGCTGTCACGTAATTCAAAGCAGTGATATCTTAAATTTTAAAATCCGGGTGCGTTCTTGTATGTTATTTGTTTGGATATGAGTTAGGTGCTCATCTTCTCTTCGGCTTTTCCCTTTCATGTAAGCTTTCAAAGGAGTAAGAGATGTATGGAGGAGGGAAGACTGAGGTGGGAGGAAGGTGGGAATTAAGAGTCCACATCAAAATGATCATTTTATGTGTTTGGAAATTTAAAGGCATAGCATAAGATAGTCTAGATAACATTAGAAACTGAACCATTTCATGTTTCCTCTGTGTCTTTAAGGTTTTTTCACAGAAAGTTTTGTATCGTAGACCACTCCTGCTAAGTGGAAGTGAAGATTTTAAAATGTGTGGGTGGTGGTTTTTTCTCCATTATTCAGAGAATGAATTATTTTATGAAACCTATGTGTTACTGATGCACGTGTACTCCATGCTTACCTGTTACTTTCTAAGTCTTCATTTGCCAAATAATCTTGCCATGAATCAAGCAGTCCTGGACTATTTATCATGTCCTCTGGCAGTCTTTAGTAATCATGAAAGGGGAAAAAAAAATCAACATCTGTTTTCTTTCTATAAATTCTGATTGATATATCCCCTATTGGAATACAAGGTATTTTAAAATTCCATTGTGTACTTAAAGTAGGCTGCTTTTGGAGTGGATTGTGTGTTTGATTTTTGTGGGGTTTTTTGTGGGTTTTTTCCCTTTTTTTTTTTTTTTGTGTGTGTGTATCAACTTGCATGGTAAAGTTGTTTTTCTTCACAGAAAACAAAGAAACAAAGTAACTTGTTCATATGATAGCCTTCCAATGTAGCCTTTGCAAATTACTATCAACACTTCCCTCCACCTGCCAGTGGCCTTTTATCTCTAGAGCGTTTGTTTTTTCCCCTGTCCCTTTTTATACACTGGTTTTGTTAAGTGCCCGGGGTACCTTTATTGTCATTTAAACCAGTTAAAATATGCTAGTTCAAATAGCTCCACCACCTGACAGAGCACATCTGTGTAAAGGGACTATGCAGACAGATGTTAGTTTTGAGCTCTGTTTATGAAATTAAAATGGGAAAGGAATGAGATGTTAAAAGAACAGTCTGAATTTGACAGCATTTCATATATCCCCCCCAAACTGCTATGTAGTGCACATCAAAGGCAATAATTTGGATTTGTCATCTTTGTAACTATGGTCTTTTATGGGGGTGGGGAGGGGAGGAGGGGGGAGAGAAGAGCCTATTGAAAAGATTGCAGGTTCAGTTGTTAAATAACTTTTCTAAAGTTGTAAAATTGTCATAAAACCTGGGTGCTTTTTTAAGGAAAACAAAGAATAACTAGAGATTCTGCTGAATTCAGGCATTAGCAAAGTGCAATAGACTGTCTGTACCGAGTAACAGATCTGCTTGAAACAAAAATACTTTAGCTGAGGAAAGATTATACAAAGAATTGGCACCAAGCTAACGCTATTGTGTACAAATCCTCAAAGAGCTATGACTTGATGAGAAGAAAATGTTTTCTCCTTGTATGAAGTTCCAAATGTTTAGGCACCCTGGAAATAATCAGCACAGCTGAAGTTAGTTTCAGTTGCTAAAATAAA
This sequence comes from Tringa tobata, assembly GCA_033628505.1. Lineage (NCBI taxonomy): Eukaryota > Metazoa > Chordata > Aves > Charadriiformes > Scolopacidae > Tringa > Tringa tobata. Next base: position 1,679,345 of record JAHREE010000375.1, read on the forward strand.
TTTGCTCTAGCTGGCCTGTCAGTTTAAGGATGGTCAATAAATAAATGAGTGTATATACGGATATATACTTATTGAGATGAAATGTTAAGGTTTTTAGATAGCTTGACTTTTCTTTCTCTTGGGTCTCTTAAGTAAAATAGAAAAGTCTGTTCACTGAAATACATTCTGGTTCTCTTAAGACCTTGGTAAGGAAAATTTTTCTCATTAATTACTTCATTTGGTAGCAAGCTGCTACAGACTAATAGTAGGCTAGCCTATATACTTATAGATCGTTCAGCCCTTGGGAAACATTGCTATTGCAAAACCACTGCTGTGGTAGGTGGATCTACCAAAAATGTGGGGGTGATTGAATTACAGTATATGTCTGCTGGAGTGTTTGATAAGATCAGGGTTGTGTATGTTGTCCAGACTGTGTAATAGGTTCTTGTATGGGTGATAGCATGTCTCCTGCTACAGTGGCATGCATCAGTCCTCCTGGTTGCCATACCAGACCATCTATCAACAGCAACCTTGCTCATTTTCTCCGGCATTACCTATATGGAGCAAATAAGGAGTGTTCTTTAGTCCTCTGACTTGTGCTCTCACACACAATGTGTATTTGGGTTTTTACCATGTTGCTCTGTCAACAGCTATTGACATGAAGATGTGCGATGTCTTTTAGTCTCAACAAATGGTGAACCGACTGTTCTAGTGTGGGGGATAGTTGTTACACATATACACTATGTTAGTGAATACTTCTTAAAGTTTTAATTAAGGAAATGTTCCTTTTGGTTCCACTGATGCAGTATCTAGCTTTCTTTTGGTATTGTCTGTAGGTGGACCCCATAAGAGCACTGGACTTTGGTTTTGTTACTTGGTGCACTTTTAAGAACCATTCTTAATACCTCTTAAACTGCTAGATGTCTGTCAAAGATAACCCCCACCCCATTGGCTAAGCTGTGTGCTTTCTGTTAATAAGTGCATCCTAAGAACTCGTAGATGTTGGTAGTTAAAAAGGCATTTGGAGTCTAAAAGAAGTATTTATAATAAAACTAGTGGGCATTGGCCTAGCAAACAGCTTGTTTGCATCCTTAGGTTCCATACTTAATGTGCAAGAAGTGCAGGGGAAGGGACTTGGCTTCTTTGTATAGCAAAAAGTGTGCCTGAATGCTTTTTGAGGAAACTTTTTCCTTTACAGAAACACAAGCACAAGTGTTGTTTGGCTTGGTAGATTCTTTGTGGGAAGATTGAACTGAGTGGAAGATTGTTGATACCACTACTGAGCTATCGCAAGAGTTAGAAATATGTTGGGACAAAGCTTATGCTGAACAAAAGAGGAAAAAAAGTTGGAGGACTTTTTTTCCAGTGACTGTCAAGTCTGTGAGAGACTTGGTAAGGATGCAGTATGCCTTGTTAAGGTGTAGCTGTTCAGTTATTCCCAAAACTTTCTGAATATTCTCTAGCAAAAGTAAGCAAGAGATTGATCTTGATGTTCACTTTAGCCAAGACCTGAAGTACCTGGCTTTATACACAGCAAAAGCTATTTGCTAAAAATCCATTTAGGTTACCTACTGAGATAACTAATGCTGATTGTAGTGGTGTTCTAGGAAAAAAATACTACTTGTATCCTGGGAACAATAGTTAAAAAAACCCAAGATGATAAAGTCAGTCTGTAATCATCTAATATTTTCTCTTCTGTGTGCTTGCAGTCCCAAGAGCCAGAAATTGAGACAAAATCTAGTTTTATACACATGGATGGTCTTGGAGTGTGATTTTTTTTTTAATTTATTTTTTAGTTTGTCATTATTATTCCTTAATGTTTGCAAATGTTTCAGATTTGTCCATGACTGTGTCCTTATTTAGTGCCAAAGTAGTTTGTTTGGTAGTTGTGTGTTTGTTTTTTTTTTTGTTTGTTTGTTTTTAAGGTAGGGATATAGAAAATATTTTTGATGATTTCCAGTAGTACGTTTGCTAGGCTGTCTGTGTAGAAGTAATCCTTTTCTTGATAAACTTGGATGTTGTAAGCACTGTCTGACAGTACCGGAAAGTCTGGTTAAAAGATGCTACCACTTGTTCATGTGACTTCAGTGTTACTTGCTTTATAGCACTGTCTAGAGTCCTGGTTCTGTTGTGTAAAAGACTGAATGGTCTTAAGTTATTTCTACACCATGAACTTAAAGGGCTTTCTCCTGGTAGGATTTTGATATCTGTGTAAGGATGTTAGCTGTGGTCTTACAGTAGAAATTCTCATGTGGCCGTCTCTTGGTGTGGCCTTTTGCTCAAAACCAAATCTTTTTGTCTATGTATAGCTCAACAAACTATATTAGAGAACTGGCTTTTATGGATCAAACCTCATTAATTGGGACATTATAATTTGTTAAATGTAATCCAATTTACACATCACATGGAAAAGATAGCTCAAGCTTTTCAGTCTCCAGCATTGAAGTGTGGTGGGACTTCACTCTGCCAAGCTTTCATGACAACAGGGTGAGAATATATCTTGGGTCTGGGTCTGATATGGTAGTCAAGCTATGCAGTGAACCACATCTAGTGTCTAATCTTAGTGTTGATGATGTTGACGTTCACCACATTAAGTTTTGCTTATAATTGTGATATACTAATGTTTATTTCCAAGAGCAGCTACAGCTCTGATGCAGGCAATGGTTTGGAAATATAATGGCATTTGTTCAGATTAACTGTGTTTGTGGCTGTCATGTCATGATGTTGTTATCCCAGTTACTGAGATAAGTTTCTAGTGACAGATCTGGATAAGTATGCAAGAGAATTGATGTAAAACTCTTCTACTTGCTGAATGTTTCCTGTAATGACTTTTTTTTCAAAAAAAAAACCACCTTAGAGAAATGTCCTTGGTGTTCTAAAAGGTGTGTTAAAAAGGCAGTTTAGCGATGTTGTTCGAGGAGTTCTGGGGAACAGGAGTAGTTTGGATGTTACTTCCTTTGAATAATTTACAATGCCTGAACTGATCGCTTTTCAGTTGTAGATGGCTTTGAAGATTATTTTTTTCTTTTTCTTTTAAGGGAACTGCTACGCAAGTGATTTGCCAAAGTCTTGTGAAGACTTCTAAAACTATGTAAGGAAACATCGGTTTTAATGCACCTAGTTTGTGATGAAGGCCATTTTATAGTGATGAAAAAGCAGGTATTGGATGTTAGTGGGTGTGTGAACTTGACAGTCTTCTGAAATGTCATTTTTTTTTTTCTTTTAGAAGATGTGAGTAGTGGAACTTAAGGAAAACCCCTGTGCCATAGATTGCAATTTCTATTAAAATAATCCATAGACGTACTGAAATTATGGCAATTCTTCAAGACTCTAAACACTTGTTTATTTATGCAAAACAGCTAGTAAGTGTCTGCAGTTTGCTTCAAATATTAATGCTTTTCTGTTTGTGTTATATACCATCTTAGTTTGAGTTTATCCCTATTTCACCTTAGCTATATGACTGTCACTTTCCTCTTGCACTGTCACAATACTTTGACAGAACATCATGGCACATAGTGGATTTTTTTAAAACATAATTTCTTAGGTAAGCCAGGTTTTCAGGTAGAGATTCTATTTTATTATACAAATGAGAGTAGATCTAAAACTGGTTTTGGTAAAGAGTGTGTGTGATTTTTAGTGTGTGTTTTTTTTTTTTAAATTAAAGACAGTGGCATTTACGTAGATGCTGTTACTTTGTTTGCTGCTGTTTCTCCTACAATATTTGAACAAGTCTGACTTTCTTCTTCTTCCCTGTGAGTGTGAACTTAGCAGTGATGCAGCTTGCTATCTGCAGTTTCAAGTGAGTTGAAGATGTATCTGCTTTTATCTTTTGTAGGTTAAAGTAGTGCCCTCCTTTTCCTGGAGGGAGGTGATGGAGTGTTAAATGATCAGTCCAGAAAACGCACTTTCACATAAGCATCAGAATAATTAAAAATATAATTTTTCTAAATTTTTGTGATCAGCTAGTGCTTGCAGATATCATTTTTCTAGTTCTGAATTTGTTTAGCTGGCTCTTTTGTCAGCTGAAGGAAGAAGAGTCTCCAATGGGAAAGTTTTTTTGGAAGTATGTCAGTATAACTGTTCTTCTGGCAATTGCGTGATGTTTTCATTGAGTCTGTTCTCATGCTCTTACTGGCAGTAGGCTGTAGCAGCTGGGATGTCAGCGTGTTTGCTTTCTTGTGACATGGTTTGGTCTTATTTTTAAGACTTATAATTTTAAGACAATAATTTTGTAGTAATTTTTTTCCTCTGTATTTGAATGGACTTTTGCTGTTACACAAATAGTGATGAAAATGGCAATGAAATGATAGAAAGTGCTAGTACTGGCTTCCCTTCTGGTTTTGGAAGTTAGTGGTTATTGCATGCCTGAATGCTATTTTTTGCCCATAGTTCAATGATCAAGCAGTTGATTTTCTTCTTTCCTCTCATTCTGAATTCTGGATTTTGCCAGGAAAACAAAGCTTTTCCCAGCTCTGCCAGCAAACAGCAGTGCTTGCCAGTTAATGCAATGATGTTAGTGTGGATGGAGCTGTTGTTGAGATGGGAATGGTCACAATTGTACTGTCTGAATAAGTGGTTAATATGGTATGAGCTGTATTTCTATCGTTCTTTTCAGTGCTAGCATGCTTAAATATGTGGTCTTAATTTGTCTTAAAGTATATAACAATATACTTTAAGATTAATCCCCTGTATACATTACCCAAGAGTATTCTTGTTTGCTGTTGAAGAAAATGGTAATGACTAGTTCATGTCTAGTAAAAACGCAGATGCCTTTTAGCATTTTATAGTGGGAGTAGTTAGTCCCTACCATGATACTAGATTATATTATAAGGAAACACATAGCACCATGTAGTTTTTCAACTGTTAACTTGATTCTGCCTCTCTTTTCTGGAAGTGCAGTTCTAGCTCTTAGACCCTTTCTGATAATAGAGGTGACTTGTAACATGCACTGGCATCTTACTCCTTTGAGGACAGAAGATGTACAACAGAAGTTGTATTAATTAGTTCTATTTGCCTGGGTTTTGTGCTGTGCTTTTGGGTTTGTATTTGAATGTCTAGCAGCTGTACTCTTTATATCTTAGTTGAAGAAAAAAGTCCTGTGTAAATAAATTGCATAGTTGCTTTTCCCTGCAAGTATGAAGAGCTACTGGTATTGGCATGACAGTATTCCTGCCTTGGAATAAACAATGTATGGTGAATACTTCTTGGGAAATCTATAATCTTGCCAGGAGCTTATAAAGAGAAAGTCAGATGGTCACTTGATTATTTTCCATTAACTTGAACTTTTATGATCCTAGAGTTAAGCATTAAATAATTGGATACTGGTAGAATACAAAAAAAAAAGGGCTCAGTGTTTCTGTTTCATTAAGTAACTTAAGTGGAAGCAGACAATTCCTAGTTTACAATGCCTAAAACCAGAGTTTCTGTAGAGGAAGGGCTGCCAGATCTAATAATTTTAATAGTATCTGATACACGCCAACAGACATTTTACTTTTACTTGTGTTCTGCAACAGAGAAGGCAAAGGTAATGATATAGGCTGCTACATTGTTTTAAAAGGCATACTATCTGTTGTACATAATTTTCATCAGTCACCAACAAAACATCCTGTGTAAGAAAAGTAAGAAAAAGGTGAAGATAAGCTGTAGGTCAAAAAGCAAAGAAAGGTATGCTAAAGAAGCCTAGCCTTTTACTTCCCTTTTCTCTATCTCAGAAAATCATCACATCTCTCTAAGAGAACAAAAGTGTCTTATCCTAATCTTACTATTAGTATAAAACGTGGCCTGTATTACCTGGTTTTGGCTTGACAGTCAAATCCAGTTGAACTGAAGGAAATCTAGGGAGAATGCCATGCTGCAGGTACGAGTTTTGGTTTTTCTGTTGATGTTCATTTGTACTAATGGCAACAATGTATAATTTTAGTTATCCTGTGAAATTCACTTAACTTTGAGGTTTACAAAACATTAAATAGTCTCTGTGCTAAGAATAACAATAGTTTTAGATTGAGCTGCTCACTATACCTGTTTACCAAGTTTACTTGTAGACAAAAACCATTACTTAACATTAAGAGCAAATATGAGTGGAAAGCTCTTCTCTTCATGTTTATGTCTTGTTGTTTGGGCTGTTGTATCCCACTGCCTGACCATTTGGTTGCTCCTTGACAACTCGACTGATTTATTTATTTTTCAGTCATTTTTGGGTTTTAATGATGACAATTGGGTTTTTTCATAGACTGTGAATAGCAAGGAAATGGAATCTGTCAGCTGTCTTCAGATTTGCATTAGCAGAGAAGGAGGCTTCTAGAAACGGAAACTACATCCATCGTAATACTACAGCATCTTTTTTGGCAGCTATGAAGTATCATAATATGTATCACCATGAAATATGTGGTGTAGGTGTGTACAAAACTAAGAAAAAAATATACAACACAGGCATGGTGCTTTATCCTAGGGTGCCAGGTCATTTGGATTATACCCACTTTTGGTGGGTACATTTCAGAAAAACTTTAAAATCACAGTAATCTAGAAAAATCTGAGTATTGTGTAGCCACAAACCACACTTCAAAAATCACTGGAAAGTTTATGCTGGGTGGGGGAACCCACAAGTGAAGTTACAGCTTGAACTGTGGCAAAAGTGGATGTTGTTTACCTGGACTGTGGATGTTGTTTACCTGGACTTTAGCAAGGCCTTTGATACAGTCTCGCACAGTATTCTCCTGGAGAAACTGGCTGCCTGTGGCTTGGATGGGAATACCCTCTGGGTTAAAAACTGGCTGGAGGGCCGGGCCCAGAGAGTGGTGGTGAATGGAGTTAAATCCAGTTGGCGTCCAGTCACAAGTGATGTTCCACAGGGATCGGTACTGGGGCCAGTTCTCTTTAACATCTTTATCAATGATCTGGAGGAGGAGATTGAGTGCACCCTCAGTAAGTTCACAGATGACACTAAGTTGGGTGGCAGTGTTGATCTGCTGGAGGGTAGAAAAGCTCTGCAGAGAGATCTGGACAGGCTGGATCAATGGGCCAAGAACAGCAGGATGAGGTTCAACAGGGCCAAGTGCCAGGTCCTGCACTTGGGTCACAACAACCCCAGGCAGCACTACAGGCTTGGGGTAGAGTGACTGGAGAGCTGCCTGGAAGAAAAGGACCTGTGGGTGCTGGTCAACAGCAGACTGAACATGAGCCAGCAGTGTGCCCAGGTGACCAAGAAGGCCAACAGCATCCTGGCCTGTATCAGGAACAGCGTGGTGAGTAGGACCCGAGAGGTGGTTGTCTCCCTGTACTTGGCACTGGTGAGGCCCCACCTTGAGTACTGTGTCCAGTTTTGGGCTCCCTACCATAAAAAAGACATCGAGGTGCTGGAACGGGTCCAGAGAAGAGCAACAAAGATGGTGAGGGGTCTGGAGCACAAGTCTTATGAGGAGAGACTGAGGGAGCTGGGGTTATTCAGCCTGGAGAAGAGGAGGCTGAGGGGAGACCTTATTGCTCTCTACAACTACCTGAAAGGAGGTTGTATAGAGGTGGAGGTCAGTCTCTTCTCCCAAGTCACAGGTGACAGGACTAGAGGAAATGGCCTCAAGTTGCGCCAGAGGAGGTTCAGGCTGGATATTAGGAAAAAAATTTTCACTGAAAGGGTTATCAAGCATTGGAATGGGCTGCCCAGGGAGGTGGTTGAGGCACCATCCCTGGAGGTGTTCAAAAGACAGGTTGATGTGGTGCTGGGAGATATGGTTTAGTGATGGTGTTGCTTTTTCTTTGTTGTGGGTGTTTATTTTTTGTCAGACTTAGGTTGATGGTTGGACAAGATGATCTTTAAGGTCCCTTCCAACCTAGAAGATTCTGTGATTCTGTGAAAAGTAAGATACTGAAAATCTAAGTTTACAGAGTCGGTTTACTCTGTAGCCATCACTGTGACTCCAACCATTGAAATACTGGGTTTAGATTATCCTTTAAGCTAGAATACATGTCTGAAAGCTAAAAAGAAGCTGCTTTTTTCCATTCATGGCTGTTTGGGAATTCACAGTACGTCTGGCACGTGGTGAATTAGGTTCTGCTGAGCATGGGATGCCCGTGGCTCCTACTGCATTCAGTGCCTCTCTGTGGTATAAACAGTTGGCACTGAACTTCTTTCAGTCTGCTTTTCTTCTTGGGCCATCACTGCGGCTAGGAAGTGGCACCGGCACTAGAAATGTCAGTGCCTTTCTTAACATTGCAGGACTTTAGTTTATTTCAAAATTGATCAGAAGATGTTTGAGAGGAGACCTGCAATTGTCAAAGGGAGGTGAAACTGGCAACTTAATTTTTTCCTGTAGTTGGGTATCTACAAATTTTAACTTGTTTGCTATTTTATGATGTGGTTTTCAAACTCTACTTCACTGGTAGGCTTGGGCTGTTCATTGAGAGAAGCTGTATATTTCACAACAATGTTCATTTGCCAAGGCTCTATTTTGCAGCTGCTGCCTTAGAGATGCACTAATTCTGAAAGTGTTGCATGTTCAGCATCCCTTGCTGTGCACCTTTGTTACTCTTAAACAAAACCTGTCTTGTCACACTGCTGTAAAAGAAATTGGAATAGAGATTTCTACTACTGCAGCAAGAAATAACAAGCAGCATTTTTCTGAAATATTTTTACCATTTGATGTAAGCATCCTATTTTACTTTATAAACTGTCTGCGTTGAATGCAAGTGGAAAGTATTATGTTTTATAAATAAAAGCTGATTTAATCTGCTTGTGATATTTTTGCCATTATACTGTTTACAATTTTTAAGACTTCTTAAATATATTGGAGCGTGTATATTTTTGAGGATGACAAAATATGTCTGATTCCCTCTTTCAAGTCACTGTTTATTCTGTGCTACAGTTTGAAGCAACAGGCGTGTCAGAGCCTTTACTTTTCTACATAAGGCTGCAGACCAACACCTTATTTTCTAGGTCTCGGGTTATAAGACAGTTGTAGTTGAACACGTTTTCCATACCAGAGAAATGTTGACCTGAAACGTCACAGAGGTAAGAACACTGTAATAATTTCCTTTATAGAGGACTGATGAAATAGAGTAAAATCCATGTGGACAGGTCACATTACTTTATTTTTGCCTTTAGGAGCAAGCACACTGTTACTGAACTATCTCATGACATGATACTATGACCATATGGTCATGATTAATCCTTGAGTATACTTACTTAAAAATTTGAGTCCTTTCTTTCCCCCCTCCCCCTTGCTCTCCTCATTGTGTAGTGTTAACTAATAGGAATGTAATCTTACTATACACAATTATTTTCCTCCTTGGGAGTTACAGAAAGTGATAACCTTTGGGTTACACAGTTGGGTTATCACAGCCCAAGTGATAACCTTGGGCTAACCCAAGTAGCTGCTGGGAGTCCTTGAAGCATGTTGCTCTTCATAATAAAGTCTTTCTTCTGCAGAGCCTAAACAGCATCTTCTGCATACAATTGCCATAATAAAAAAATCTTGGTGTGTAACAAATGCTTGAAATTCAGGTGAGGTTTAGCAGGCTTTCTTTGCATCATTATATGTAAGTAGTACTGAGGCTACCAAACTTACAGGTTAAAATTAATGTTCATTTTCAAGATGATACTGAAAAAAATCAGTTCTGTGTTCAGAGGGTTAGCCCATTGCTGTACCAAGGAGGACAGTCAGCTCTGCCCCAGGAAGATAGCTTTGATTTGATGTACAAAGATCACTGAGTAGATTCTCCATATGTGCTGACTGGCTTTCTTTGCATCTGCTGTGTGTTGTCTCTCTGATTTTTTCTGGTTTCTCCTTTCCAGCTGATACTTGACTACTGCAAATAAGTAGCTGTGTAGTTCCTGTCCTTACAAATAGTTTTTTTTTCTGAGTATCTTCCTGCAAAGTTATGCAATTTTGTTGTTGCAGTTTTTAAAGACCTTGACTGCCAGTAGGATTATACTGCATTATCTATTTTACAACTTTTTTTTTTTTTTCTGATGCAAGCCATATGTGTAGGACACTGACTTAAAAGAAAGTAAGAGTTCTTGCCTGTTGAGGTTTTTTTGGCCACTAGTGCAGATCAGTACCCTTTGGGGAGGAAATTATGTAAAACACTGTCATAAAACAAGAGTAACTTTTCCCCCCTCTTGCCTAGAGAACCCTCAAATTAGTGTGAAAACAGGAAGTTCAGAAACAAAGAAAAATAACATTATTTTCCTGCTGGAGGGAAAGTGTCACAGAATGCTGTACTGATGGTAACCAGAGCCTGAGAAATAAAATGGTCTTACGAAAAAAGCAGTTCTTCGCAGTGAGAGTGTGTGTTGGGTGGTGGGAAGGGTGGATGGTAAAGCTTCCGCTGACTACATCAGGCAATTTGATGTTTCAAACTGAACTTAGGTATGAATTTATATAAAAAATGTTGAATGAAGGTTAACTTAAAGATGGCTTCACAAGGACATTTTGAAAAACAGTTTCTGCTAGAGCTGAATTTGTTGTCATTGTGGGCTTTCTTTTTCCAAAGAAATCTGCTCTAGTAGCAGTCTTGGAGTCTGTTTGTGTGGCATGGCATGTCTCCAAAGTCTTGGGAATTTGTTTTTGAAGAGTGGTGATGTAGCTATTTCTTTATTCTAGCTGCATACAAAATCAACCATCTTTGTTCTGCTCATTCTAATATATTCATTCCATAAAATATAATCCTCAGTATTTTTCCTTGAAGCTTCCCTTGCCTTTGTGACATTTTCAGTTGCTTGACTTGAATAACTGGTTTACAAACCCAGGACTCTGTTGACCAAGAAGGATGTAAAAGATTTCTGCTTTCACATCTGAGATTCACCCATAGCAGGTACCGATAACAAGAATAGAGTCTGTGAACTGCAGAGAAATATGCTCTGTTGTTGCAGATTATCAACACAGAAGTATGGGTAGAAATTACCATGATGCAGAAAGCCCCTCAAACTTAGCCTCTGATGCTGAAGCTATACATCAACAGCTAGATTTAGAAGTTGAAACATTACTTGGTTGTTATTATAAGTAGTTGAGAGCAGCTTCTGGATTTTAAAATCTTATTTTAACGTCTTTGACGGTAAGCTATGCCTTTGTTGTACTTCTGTTCAGTGAAGCCAGTATAAGCATTTGTCTGATGTAAGAAAAAAGCAATCTGTTCAGTAGCTTAATTTGAACAGCAACACACAAGAATTCTTGCCTGCTATTGCTTCTTCTATCCATGTGACTACTCTTAAGGGTTTTCATCAATCTAGTGTGGTTTTCCAGTGGAAAGGTCACATTTTTCAAGCAGTCTTTCTTTCCTGTTGCTTTAATAGTAGTGTTGCCATATTCTTGAGTAGCTCATTTTCTGATGACAAAGCAAGTCTTATGAAGTACTGCATGGGCACTTCTCTGTTAAATGGATGAATAAGTGGTCTCAATTTGTGCAAAAAGCAAATAAACTGACATAATTATTTTGTTAAGAGCCAGATTTTAAATGTGCCCAATTCACTGTAATTACTGATTGGCTAGTTCAGCAATTGGCCGTTTCTGCAGAAGGTGCATCTGGTAGCTCAGTCTGCTGGTGGAATGGTCCTCTTCTTGAAGTTTTGGGAAATGGGAGGCTAATTGTCAAGCTGCCACAGATTCCAAAGGCAGTCATTCTGAAAAAAACTTCTAAATTGAAAGCTTTCTAATTCTGCACAAACTTTTATGGAAGTTTTTATAAAGGGAAAAAAAACCCAGGTTTTCCTGTTTCAGAAATTAGTTTCTCAGGAAACACATGTACTGAGGGGAGTGGAATTCTTATGTTCAACACAGTATTAGTGGTCCTGTGTTGAATAAACTAATGTTTTTGATAGCTTGAACTATTATGTTTTTGAAGAAGGTACTTGGAAGAGCTGATTAATTGTTCACAACTGTTTTGAGACTGAGAAGTTTCACTATATTTAAATTTTTCTTTAGTTAATATTGCCATGTAAGGGAGTAAGAACAGCAGTTTGTCAACACAGGATATGTCTGAATGAAGTTTTTCTTTTGAGTACCCATATCCAGCCCCCAGTATTGTCATTTCCCCACACCTTTCTGCTCTTATTTGAGGTATATTGAATTGATTTCTTTTTAACAGATTTTACCTACAAGTCTTTGTGGCTTTTCTGTGAAAGGAGGGAGAACATAAGGAGAAGAAAGAGTCTGAGGAAGAATGTTACTGAATTCAAAGGAAATTCTGGTGTTGGTCTCTAGATAATTTTCCCAGTGCGTCTTTCGCAGACAACTGTGCATAAGAGAGTATGTTTTTACAAGCAGCTATAAAATTCTGGGTTTTTTTGAGGGATGGGAGAGATTGCATGGTTGCAGATATTAGCACAATAGTATTACCTAAATTTCCGTTTCTTCCCTGCTTTGGGGGTATTCAGCATGATCAGTAGCAACTTGTACCTCGTGTTTTAGTCTGTCTGGTTAGACTCCAAAGAGCAAGCCTATGAACAACTTCACAGACACTGTGATTTTTGTATTATGCTCTTTTGCTTTGAGTCTAAAAAGGCATGTAGTGAAGAAGAAAGCCTCACAGTGAGCATACAAATACCATTTCTTCTTTGGTTTTGTGGTATTGTGCAGTAATAAGCATAATCTATAAAAACTGTTGTGTTATTTTCTTAGCTTCTGCTTGCTGTGAAGATTCTTTTTGTGACAATTTTCTGGTTTCGTATCAATCCTGGGATATGGATAGTCTGTAAACTCCCTCTTCCTCATAGCTGTAAACGTCCTAGTGAGTGCAATTGCAAAAGGCTGTTGTGGTTGGAAATAAGTCAAAATAACTACTGTTGCTTGCAAGTTTGGCTGTGCTTTCAGTGAGATTTTATTGTCAAAAGGACTGTGGGGTGAATACCTGACTACAGTGGAGTGCAAGCCCACAGAACTGCTGCAGCAGGCATAGCTAGCACCTTGGAAACATAACAGTGTGTCTATATTGCAATGGAGATTAGACCTGCTCTTCCTGCTTATGAATGACTGAGTAGTGTGAGCCTTGGCGCTCTGAGGCCAGTGGGATATGTTTTGTTGTTCTCCACCACGTTAGGGTGGGGTTATAATAAGTGGGTTTTTGTGGCTTACGCTGTCAGGAAGATATGACTTTCCACTCCATGATAAAAGACTGCATTTGCATGAGGGTACTGTAGAAAAAATACTTAGCACAGGGTAGAAAGAAGATTCTGAAAGCAACAAGGATGTTTGAGGAGTATTCATTTCAAGTCAAGCAAGTGACTACAGCTCTTCATTCAGCTGTGCTCAGTGTGGCAAGTTAACCTTGGCTGGCCATGAGGTGTCTACCAAGCTGCTCTCCTTCCTTGAAAGGATGGGGAGGGTATACAATGAAAAGCTTGTGGGTTGAGATAAGGGCAGGAAGATCACTCCACAACTACTGTTATTGGCAAAACAGACTCAACTTAAGAAACTTAACTTTATTACCAGTTAATAGCAGAGTAGGATAATGAGAAATTAGAACAAAGTCTCAACTTTACTCCTTACTCTACCTCCACCCTTACTTTTGTCACTGTAAAACTCAGTTGTGTTTTCATTTTCTGCTTGTTCAACTCTTAACTGAGTAGAAGCTCATGACATAACTTAAAGATATGGAAAGGTAATAAGACAAGAGAGTACTCAACAACTCTGCTGCACGTTCTAGTGTAGTAAAATATGCAAGTGTAATAAAATGTGCAAGCTTGTCAAACACACAACTATGACTGGGGATAAAGGGTTTCTGTATCATTAATAGCGTGACCACAGATCTCTAACAACTCTGTACATTTTTATTGCAGATTTTATCAGCACATGTGTTAAAAGATGTTGATTGCTGAATGAAACAGCAGTGATAATCAGAGTAGTGTGTGTGTGCAAAAAGTCTGTGGAAAATCTAAACAGATTTGTTCACTCTTACATTTTGAGGAAATAATAGTGCACAGGATAGCACCATTGATATAAAATAGTTACTAGTCTTGCTAGAGGTATAGTACGCACGTGTGTGAGGCCTGTCATATAATAACTGGGTTGTTAGACAACTGCAGAAATAAAAAAATCTTAAAATTCCTTCTCTCCCACCCTTTCCTTCTTCCTGGGCTTAACTTTACTCCCACATTCTCTGCCTCCTCCCACTGAGTGGCAAAGGGGGATGGGGAATGGAGGTTATGGTCAGTTCATCACACGTTATCTGTGCTGCTCCTTCCTCCTCAGGGGAGTACTCCTCACACTCTTCCCCTGCTCCAGTGTGGGATGCCTCCCATAGGAGACAGTCCTCCATGAGCTTCTCCAACATGAGTCTTTCCCATGGGCTGCAGTTCTTCACAAACTGCTCCAATGTGCTTCAGCATGGGTCCCCTGCAAGGTCACAAGTTCTGCCAGCAAACCTGCTCCAGTGTGGGCTCCTCTCTCTGCTGGACCACAGGTGCTACCAAGAGTACCCGTATGGGCTTCCCATGGGGTCACAGACTCCTTTAGGGCATCCACCTGCTCTGGCATGGGGTCCTCCACTGCAGGTGGATATCTGCTCCACTGTTAATCTCTATGGGCTGCAGGGGGACAGCCTGCCCTCACCGTGGTCTTCACCAGGGGCTTCAAGGGGAATCTCTGCTCCAGTGCCTGGAGTACCTCCTCCCCTTCCTTCTCCACTGACCTTGGCATCTGCAGAGTTGTTTGTCTAATGTATTCTCACTCCTCTCTCTGGCTGCAGTTGTGGTTGCACATGTTTTTTTTCCCCTTAAATATGTTATCATGGAGGTGCTACCACGATTGCTGACTGTGTTGGCCTTGGCCAGTCGCAGGTCTGTCTGGGAGCTGGCTGGCATTGGCTTTATTGGACATAGGGGAAGCTTCTGGCAGCTTCTCACAGAAGCTGCTCCCATAGCCCCTCTGCTACCAAAACCTTGCCACGCAAGCACAGTACACTCAGGTGTGAGCTGGTTGCTCTGCTTTTGCAGGACCCCCTTTTTTTAACCAGCTTATTAACCTTAATAGGTTTGTATGATCTCAATTATTGTGTATCAATACTTAGCAAGAACAGATAATTTAGTGGGCTGTACTACTGGGCTGGTAAAAGAGACTCTGCTAGACCCAGTTGTTCTGCAACCCATGAAGCAAAGAGGAAATCAGAGTTGAAGAAGGGAGCAGGAAAGAAGCTCAAAACAAAACAAAACCAGAGTTGAAGAAGGGGAGAAGAAGAAAATATGAAAAGGTGTATACCAAAGGGGTATTGTCAAAACAGCACGGTAGGAATAATTGCATTCCTTCAGGAGAAAAGAGTTGGCAGAGCACAGGGAGTGGGCAGCATAGAGCTGAAGGAGCAGATGGGTCTTAGCGAAAAGAGGGTAGTTCATAGAATGAATTTAAGCATGTTATATTTGATCTTGTGCCTTTAAAGTGACAGTGGGTAGACCAAACACCTGTTCTTTATCATCACTTTTTAGGAAATGTAAATAAGCTTAAGTGTTAATTCACTTCTAAAATTTCACCTCCTTTTACTTCTAAATATTTGCTGGTGTGTTTGCTCTATACACAGATGAGGTATTTTGAGGAAAAATGAGGTTTAGCAAAAACACCCCCCCAACCCTGGCAATCTACTGTAATATAGGACAAGTTTAGCTGATAATTAACTTAGGAACCAGTTAACTAATTTTGGTATTGGTATGTATGTAGTACTGATAAAACAAGTTAGTTGGGTGCATCTTTCTTGTTGCTCTGTGTGGTGCAGAGAGGCTGTTTGCTGTATTCCATCATGGTTCGTGGACTCTATATCCACTCTGCATTTCTCATGTCAGGAAAATTTGCATTAGCTATCAGTCCTTGGAGTGTACTGTGCTTGCGTAGAGAACAAACTATTAGATGATCTCGCATCTTTGTTAAAAGTAGGGAACTATAGGTAGAGGCTTGGGGTAGGACTTCAGCTTAGGTTTCACCAGGAGGGGAGATGCTTTGAGCATGCTTGGGCTGTGCCTTAAAAAATGCTACAAAATCGTAGACTCTTTTCAGTTGGAAAAGACCTTTTAGATCCTCAAGTTCAACTGCCAACTTAGCACTGCCATGTCCACCACTAAACCATGTCCCTATGTGCTACATCTATACATCTTTTAAATACCTCCAGGGATGGTGACTCCACTATTTCCCTGGGCAGCCTGTTCCAGTGTTTGTCAACCCATTCTGTGAAGAAATTTTTCCCACTTTTAATCTAAATCTCCCCTGGTGTAACTTGAGGCCGTTTCCTCTTGTCCTATGCCTTGTTATGTGGGAGAAGACACTGACACCCATTTCCTTACAACCTCCTTTCGGGTAGTTTTAAAGAGTGATAAGGTCTCAGCCTTCTTTTATCCAGGCTAAACGACCCCACTTCCCTTGGCCACTCCTTGTAAGACTTGTGCTCTGGCCCCTTCGTCAGCTTTGTTGCCCTTCTTTGGACACACTCCAGCACGTCACTGTCTGTCTTCTAGTGAGAGACCCAAAACCGACCACAGTATTTGAGTTGTGGCTTTACCAGTGTTGAGTACAGGGGATGATTGCTTCCCTAGTCCTGCTGGCCACATTGTTTCTGATACAGGCCAGGATGCTCTTGACCACCTTGGCCACCTGGGCACACTTCTGGCTCATGTTCAGCTGGCTGTCAACAAACACCCCCATATCCTTTTCTGCCAGGCAGCTTTCCAGCCTTTTCCCCTAAACCTGTAACACTGCATGGGGTTGTTGTTACCCAAGTGCAGGCCCCATCCAGCCTGGCCTTGAACACCTCTAGGGATGGGGCATCCACAACTTCCCTGGGCAACCTGTTCCAGTGTCTCACCACCCTCACAGTAAAGAATTTCTTTCTGGTATCTAGTCTAAATCTCTTCTCTTCCAATTTAAAACCGTTGCCCCTTGTTCTGTCACTGCTCTTCCTGTCAAAGAGCCCCTCTCCGGCTCTCCTGTAGGCTCCCTTCAGATATTGGTAGGCTGTTATAAGGTCTCCCTGGAGCCTTCTCTTCTCCAGGCTGAACAACCCCAGCTCTCTCAGCCTGTCTTCATAGGAGAGGTGCTCCATCCCTCTGATCATCCTCGTGGCCCTCTGTTGGACCCGTTCTGTTCAGAAACTCTAAATTGCTCTATTGAAAAGAAAACTACTTCTGGGGTTAAATGGAAAAGAAATTAAAACATAAACTTACTGACTAACAAATTCCCTGAATGTAGACCTTGCATGTTTTCTGTGGTAGTTTTTCTGCATGTGTATGCTTTTTTCATCAGCTATCAGGGTATACATGAATATAAGTTTTACAAATTTATATGAAGAAACAAGTATTGCTTTTTTATTTGATGTTTGTTTGCATCTTCAGAAACTCCTAGCACTAAATTGTACTAATTTCTATGAAATTAGAACTCTGAGATTTCTATAAGGTACTGCTAGCCTTAAGCTACACAACTTGAAGTTGCAGTTTTTCTAATCATTCTTGATTACATCTTCGTTCCTTGCATGTCAGAGGTAATTAAATGTTGACTAATTATAGTGGTTTGGATTTTTGCTGACAAAAATCTGCTTTAGAAAGAGCAAATTCTTTTTCTAGTTATGGTTGTCTTCTTCCAGCCTATATTTCAATGCCAAAAAAAAAAAAAATCACTTGGTGACTGTCTAAGCAAAAATGGAAGTAATCTGAATCGCAGTGTAATTGCCTGCCTAGAACTACAGCAGACTGTAGAATTAGCTGCCTTGAAATGGATGTACTTATTGGGCACATCTTTCTGTAGAGCAGTTCTTTTTATACCTGCCAGTCACTTCTACACTTATTTTGATGAAGTCCAGGTGTTGGGCTGAAGGATTGGGCCAGAGCAAGTGGATTTTTAATTTCTATCAGTGGGATCTAGATCGTAGTCTTAGTAGAGAATTGGGTGGGTGTGTAGCAGTGTCTCCTTCCAGAAGCTCAACAGCGTCCATTGCAAAATATTGGGCAAACCTTTCCTACCTCTCCTATTACCTTTTTTGCAATTCTAGATATGCTTCTTTTTTATCAGCTACATATGAGTATTTTCTGCTGAATATTTGATTTCAGTTAACTGAACTTTCCATCCGTTACTGATTATGTTTCACAAAGCAGCATGTGTATTTGTCCTGCAAAAAATTGGAATATGGAGCAGCCATAAATGAGGTATCTAGTTGCAAGTTAGCAAGGTAAAATTGCACTTCATTGTGGAAAGTAGCTCCCTATGAAAATGGCAGGAAATGGATTAATATTTGAGGACATCTTTCAGAAATATAGAAGAGGAGGATGATATGGTGATGCTTTTCAGCATTTTAGAGTGTAAAACTTGCTTTTTGGTATGTCAGCTGGCATAACTAACTTACGCACCTGAATATGTACGCTCTAGAGGAATAGAGGATAAAAGTTGATACCACTTTTGTCAATACGTTTCTATGTTGTTCTGTTTGTTAACTTGGCATGTGTTTTCAAGAATTAAGGTATAAACTGCTTAAGATGCACCTTTAGCTTTCCTAAACTAAAAGAAGGTTTTTATGGAAATTCAGTCATCAGTATCTTACGCACAATATAGTGAGTTATCATAATAGAAGGTCTTTTTTAAAGAACTACAAACTCAATATCCCATATGTTTCTGTGACAACTTCTAAAAAAAATCACATATAGTCTTACAGATTTAAAATGCTTCTTCACTTACTGTGAATATATAGGGTTATAATTTCAGATAAGGCAAATTCAGATAAGGCAAAATATTCTTGGCACTTCTTGCTATAGTAATTTATGAGTTGACTCAGAAAATAAAGAGATTGTAGTGATTTCGTGGCAGAATGACCACAGAAAAATTATTCGCAGTACTGAAGCAGATCTTGGTTTTGGCTTTTGTGTTGTTTTGTATAAGGCAGACTCACAAGTATTTGTGAAAATAAAACTTTATTTATCTATCTCACCTGGTGCGTTAGAGGAGTATAGATTATTCTTGAAATTGATTGATTTAGAGATGCAGCTTGCTGCATGCCTCTGTGATGACAATATACAATCTGTGGGTCTGTTCTAAATGTTTCGGGTTGGTTTTTTTTATTTGTTTGTTTTTTTTTTTTTTTTCTTTTTCAGTGTTTGTATTATAAAGAGCCTCCCTACCCAGCTATTGGTGTTGCTCTGTGTGTGTTGCCCAGGAAATGGGCAGTGGTAGCGGGCCCTCTGAAGCTTTTCTACAGCCCCCCCATCTCGTGAGTGGTATTTTTCAAAGGAACTTTTAATGGCCCTCCATTAGACATCTAAAGCATCTTGCTGCAATATGAATGCTTCCATATTCCTTAATGGCTTGCTTGTAAAATTGTATCAATAACATTTTCCTTGTCTAATGTTGTACTAGACAGATTAGTTTTGCATGAGAGATTCTATCTTGTTTCTGCAGTTTCAGAACTGCATTTCTTTGTCTTCAGCTGTGCCAGTCATGCACGCATCTGCCATTTTCTCAAAATGGTTTTGACAATTAAAATTTGATTTCTGTTGCTGTGTGTTCCCCTCTGCACTAATCTCCCTTGAGTGATAAGCTTTGAAAACTTTACTGTCAGTTAAAAACAGGAGTTAGGGCCTGATAGTCTGGGTGGAAATGCAGCTGAACCTTTTTGATTGGTTTTGATTAGGACCTCTGAACTTGGTGATTTTTAGCTGGAAGGTGCAGTGTACTGCAATTTGTCTTTCCATTAATATTCCAACCACTTCTATTTCCTTGTGTTCCATGGTATCTTAACTCTTCTCCTTAGTCACTTCATCATTCCTTTCTGTTCTTTTACTGCAGGAAAGAAGCTTGATAGATGTATATAGACCACACTCTTCCCTTGATTGACTGGTTATGTTGTTGCTTAGGATATTGGATGTAAAAGCATCTGTGTTGGATCAGTTTCCTGATAACTGCCTCCCCAACTCCAATGAGTCTTTCACAGTTCTTAATGTTTTTGAAGAGTCTGTTAGTAATCACAGTACTAAAAGAAGGTTTAGTGGTTCTGGTCCTGGACTGTCATTCTGGGAAGAAATAAGTTTTTCTGTCACCTTCTGCCTGCTGGAGCTCCAGAGGTCTGACCAGTCATTCCAGTTTCTCTAGGCTCTGGTAGCAAGTGTAGTATCTGTCTGCCCTGAACAGTGGAAATGAGGCATTTCTTCAAGGGTACTGGGAAAAGATCTCTAATCTAAAACTGTCACTTGATTTTATAACTGTTTTGCAGCTACAGTTAGTCGCCAGATTTTTTTAGGTTGCATAGTTTCCTAGATGACTAATAACCACAGCTTTCCAATAATTAAGTTGATGTTTCTGTAGTGGTTAGAGAGAGTTTTGAGCAAGACTATCAGGATTTCAACTGAGATGGTTCACTGTAAGTTTGCTTTCTATTGACTCCTGAAAGATTATTTTTAGAAAAGGACAAATCTAATGTCTGACACTCATAAAGAAAGCTGAGAGATGCCCAGAGACTGCCTTCATTTGAGGTGGTACTCCTGTTCCTAGCGGTCTGCTGCTCTTCTAGAAAGAAGTTTAGAGGAAAGACTATATGATCTAGACAGTAGCCCTTGCTGAAAATGACTCTAAAATAGAGATGTGCTTACCTGCTTAAATGCTTGTTGCTAAAAGCTTGTTCTATATCTTTTAAATTTCTTTGAAAAATAAGGTCTGTAGGAAATTAATTTCTAGAGTTATTTGAAGTTTTTTTGATAATAATAGGAGGAAAACAATCAACAGTGCAAATTAATATGAAAAATTAGCAGAAATTGAAATCTCTCTTTGTATGTGATCCTTGCTTCAGCTGAAATTCAGTTGTTGCATCACCTTTTGTGTGTCCTTCTTAATTTCTCTGAGTACTTGAAAACTGCCAAACAAATGGTATACCTGCCAAACATTCTTAAACAGCAAAATGCAAACGCCCATAGTGATTAATATTCCTTGTGTTAGTTCCTTACGTTAGTTAGTTGTACCCTTTCATACTTTATTTCCCACAAATTATATACAGGTCTTTCTGATCACAACTTTGTATGAACATACTTGGTTTTGAAGTACTATGGATGCCACTTCCATGATGCCCTAATGAAGCTTTTTAGGGCTGTCAACTGCAAAATGGTGTTTTCGAAAGTTAATTTATGCGAGCTGAATAACAAAAGTGTGACCTCTAACAACTGTCAGATTCTTTTTGAATGAAAGAATTTTCACAAATTGGATGTGTGAGAGACATGAGTGTATTCCTACTGTGTCTGTATAAATACTGTTCCAGGTTAAGCAGACCCTGGGTATTTAACACAAAGCTTGACAGTTCAGATAATTAGGAGAAAAGATGCACACAGTCCATCAGCTCAGTGAGGGGAGAAATGACTTCTTCCTTTTTGGTTCAGTGAAGAGAAATGGTTTCTGCTCCTTATTCTGAAGGTGCACTATTTTTAAGCGTTTTTTATTTTCTTCACCTGTCTATGCCTTCTTCTAAGGTGTGGCAATTAGTAGTCTATGTCCTTGACAAATCTGAGACCGGTCCTTTTTGGGGTTGACTTTTAAGATGTTCAGTTGAGCAAGACTTCACTTGGAAAAAAACTACTGTATCACAATTCTTGCTGTTCTCTTACTGAAAGCTCATAGGTTAAAGATATCTTTGCAGTTTGTATCTTTTGAAGCTGTGAAATCTGCAATGGTTTGGATTCCTGGTTAAGAAAATATTTGTTCAGAGCATGACTGATAAATTAAGGCAAAACTTCCTTCCTTAGCTTAAACAGGAAAGGAGTATGGTTACTTTTGAAGACTCAAGGGGGCTAGGTTAGCTGGTATAAAATGTCTCTGAGAATTCTAGTTAGCTTCTTGCTAAGATGCTTCTTGAAATGCATGTAGAGAAGGAAATACCCTTTCATTTGCAACTTTTTTCACTTGTGCCTGCAGCAGTATAGAGGTTGTATCTCAGGAGTTTATTTTTGATCTGTATTGAAATCTATGGCAAGGATCGTAATATTCCATTGGCTCTCGAGTTCCTTTGTAGAAGCATGATAATTATTCATTTAAGATACTTTGTACCTTTTTAGATGCTACATGCATCTTTTTGGAGGTAAAACAGTTTATGAAACTGCTGCTCAGTGTTTCTGGACCGGAGATTTATATCTAACTTTTACAGGTGTGCTTATAAATCTACATGGTTAATTTGCAAAGTATTTCTGCTGAGACCATGCCTTCCAAGAATCCATGGTATTGTCTGATTATTCTTCTGTTCCTCATAGTCATGATGATTTTGAATTACTCTGAAGGCACCTCAGAGATCAGGTTTTCCCCAAAGCAACTCTGCAGAACTGAAAGTTATTTCAAGTGTCATAGTACTAATTTTCAATATTGCTGAAGCAATTAGGTGGCTCTTCAGCCCTCAAAATCCCTTTACCCACAGACTTTTAACAACATGCATCTCTGAAAGGAGTTTTATGTGAAGAACCTGCTTTTGCATGATAAATTACTTTCAATATTCTTGCAGAATAGGGTTCGGAATGCCTCTTGTATGAAAGGTTTATATAAAACTTACACCAAATAGGCCTAATACATGGGGTAAATTATATATATATATGTATTTTTATTTTTTTCTTCCTCTATCAAAGTTTGGATACCTTATCTTTCTATGGCACTGATGAAGATCATTCACTGATTCTTTTTGTGTGTGTGTGTAACTATATACCAGAGTTGCTTTGATTTCTTTACCCTCCCCCAAATTACTCCCAGTATTAGCTCACATTTTAAAAGTAGAATAATTGTTATAGCTCTGCCTTTAGTCCTGACTCCTTCATGAATGACTTCTCTTCATCAAGAGCCCAACTGTGGCAAATCCCTAAAGCTTTATTCCTTAGGCTTTTTTATTAAATTTCATCTAACTTGATATGTGATTTATATGTTAGAGTAAGCCAAATAGTTAATCTTTTCAAGTTTCAAACTTCTCCCTGAATCTCAGTCAAAAAAAGTTTGATTAGAACTCTTAATTTTATTCAGATAAGATGCTGGTGAGGAGGGAAGGAAGGTAGGGGTTTAGGGAGAATTGTTTGTTTAAAATGTGAAGGAGTTGTCTTAATTGACTTCTGGTTAATTTTTTTTGTCTCCATCTGAATAATGTTGACGAGGTTCTTAACTGGCTTTTTAATTTTGTCTTTCTTTTATCTGAGGGCCTGCCTGTAATCTTGACTGTTATCCAAGTCCTTTTCCTTGAAAGTATTGCATATGTATTTGTAGCATAGCGCTCTGTCTTTTAATGCTAAAAATGAGGCTAACCCGACTCGCCTCCCCAAGTCGCTAGTTATTGCAGGAAACTAATAGTCACATGAAACAGGGACTTTGGTCTTCCAAAAGTCCTGTATAGCTGCTAAAGTAGTAAATGAAGTACTGTAATGCAAAGTTTATCATCGTAGTACTTCTCTCTAAATTTGCAGGAATTTAGTTCTGCGGAGTTTTAATCTTTCGATCTTACAAGTTCTGTGTAAGTATAGAAGTTTTGCCTTTATTAGGAAAAGTTGGCTTTGGAAAAGTAATCCTTGAGTAATTGGGAATTTCCTTTTGTTGTCAACATAAAATAATTAGTATCACGTTGTTTGGCTCTTAGCACTTGCTAAGTGAAATGAAATTAGATTGCACATGTCTGTTTCCAAAATAATCATTTTGGATGCTTGACAAATGGACTTGCCTTTGTTATCACACACTCATTCTGGGATAGTTTCCCCATTAAAAATAAGACTGCATGTGAATCTAACTGGAAAACTAGCAAAGTAGCTTTGTATTTAAGTGTTCAGTAGAGCTTAGGGCCCAGTTATGTCCTTAGATGTCACTTAGGCTCTATGGCAGTACAAGTTAAGAAAAACCTAATATTTCATCTTCTGATGTGATACTTCACTGCTTATTTGAGGTAAGACCACAGCCTTGTGTGAGAGTGTGTGTACAGTGCAACATGGATTGCAGAACTGGCTTAGGCTGTCTTCTGCTTTTTATGCTATTTAGTTGGATAGTCTTAACTTTGGCATGCCAACAGATGAGTCTGTAGACCATGCAATGTAGGCCATCAATAGTGAAGTTAAGGGTTGCCTGGTTTTGAAGCATGTTTATTCAGTTGCATTGATAGCAACTAAGGAGTATGTTTTCTAACAAATAATTTTTCTATGATTTTCTGATTTATTGCTGATGCAGCTGATGAATCGATGAGAGATCAGGCTAAAGCTGTATTAGTCATGAATAGCTTCACAAGAGGGGGACTAAGCGCACAGCAAATGTAAGAGGCACTTCTGTGTTGAGACAGTTAAATGTCATCAAAACTGCACATAATTGATTTGAGCATGCTAAGTATAGGAGTGGAGTAAAGGCTGGTGTTCCTCCTGACTGCAGCAGATTAATGGTAAGAAATATGCCTGGAGAAGAGTGATGTAGTCCATAGTGCCTGTCACATTTAAAGATATTTTTAAGGAATGGTTATCAGTTGCTCTCTCCCATAGGCTTGAGTGAGTCCACAGAGTAATAGCTTTCTGGCAGAGTGCACGGTGGAGCTGGCAGCTCTGAGCAGGCCTGTATTGCCAACTTCTGCATGGTGCAGGGGATGGCTCCTGGCCAAGCAGTGAGCTGTGAACTCTTGGGGATAGTTCTGTGGGTCATTGTGCAGGCACTGAAGTGAATTCTGCCTAAAACACAGCCTTTTGAATTAAGAGGAAAAACTACCGTTTACTCAAGGTCTTGTTTGTGCTGGCAGATTGGCCTAGCAATTTAATTCAGCTTTTGCTCTTCAGTTAATGCCTAGGAAAGATATGAATCATGTTGTAGTATGTGGCTGTCTTGCCTTCTTTCTGAAGTCTTAAAATTCTCTTGCAAAAAATCAATGTCAGGAATATCTGTTCCTTGTTTAAAAAAAGAAAACATCAGGGAAAACTCTGACTGTAAAGTGTGTGTGTGTAGAGGCTTCAATGTTGGGAACATTTTGTAAAGAAATGCTTAAATTGTTGACGTAGTACTGAGAAAGTGGATGGGTTAGAATGTATTAACTGCACGGAAAGGTAGCTGTTGCATTTGACAATTCTCTACTATTCTATTAGCTTTATCTTTTAGATAGCAGGAGTAATGTCTACAGTATACGTTCTGCTTAAAAACAAAAGTTTAAAATCCTTTTCTTTACAGTCACCTTCTCAAGGTAGAAAGGAATGTTACTAGGTAATATTTTTTTTTTTTGGTTGCAAATTAGAAAACTCTGACAGTTTTGCCAAGTTATTCTTCAATCATCTGTAAAACAGAATTGTCTTAGCAAGCAATGCCTTGAATGGTATACCAAGAAGTATCTCTAGTGTATTTCTAATAAATCTTAATTTAAACAGAGTATTATTCAGAATGGGAATGTTGTCAACCCATAGATAAGCATTCACACAGAAACCTTAAGGTTAGCATGTTTCTTGCATTTTCCCTGTCTTTTTTGATAAAGCACTTTTTCTCCTTGTTTACATCTATATAAATCTTATCAGTAGTAAGTCAATTAAAAATTATTTAAAAGATGAAGATTTGTTTGTTTGGATGTGAGTCATTGGAAGACTAATATAAGAACTTGATAAGGCCATGAGTAGGAGTTAAGAGGAAGCCAAGCTTAGTTTTCTTGCATTGCAATGAAACTTGGCAGCCTGAGGATTCAAGACTTCTCATTTCTTTTTTAATACATTTCTCACGATGGATGACATGCAGTATGTTTTTCTAGGATAAGAGTAGTATTGACTGCCAGAGCAGCTATTTCGTTTTCTGTTCTCTTGTAGCTCTTTTTCCTATGAAAGGAATATGTTTCCATATGGTTTGCTAGTTGCGCACAAAAAAGTAGTTAATCTAATAATTTTTTGTTGGCCAGGGACTTTTTGTGCATCTGCTGTGGTATTTGGCTTATCGAAGTACCTTGAGGGAGCAACAGAAAAGGAGAAATATCTTTTGTTGTTGTCGTTGCTGTGTAAGGTACTGTAGAACAATTAAGAATGATTTCTCATAGCCTGTGTTAACTTCTGGAAAGGTAGGCTTCTGAGATCGAACCTGGCTTTACTTCGAAGCAGAAGTCTTATGATAGAAACCTTGTTTGTTTCCCATAGATTCTCGTTTTGTTACAAAATTCAGCACTTACTACTTGTACAAGGAAGGCTTGTTTGAAACTTTACCTGTAAATGCTAGGTACCTAGAAAATGAGTAGGACAAATGGCATATTTTGAAGTTCTGCACCTTTTATGACTGTTAAATACATGTTGTGTTTTGGTTTTGCCTACCCTTTCAGTTTCCATGGTTCTTGAGTGCAAGAAAGCATTTAAAAAAAATAAAATCAGGGCAATTTTTGTGTAGAGGATAATGTTCTGTTGAGAAAATACATCCCTTCTTCAGGTTCAGTAGGGATCACTAAAATGCAAGTGAATTTACTACCAGAAAATTGAATTTACTCATGTACTTTTTAAAATGTCTTGCACGTCCATCTTCTGGGTCAGCCTAATAGATGATATTTAGTAGTCTTTCCAGTGTCTAGAGAGAAAGAGAGTGAAACTTCACAGGGCACAAACTCCTTTATTTCTAAGCTCTCTGAGGAGTCAAGAGGGCTGTCCTCATGACCAGATTATCCTTTTGATGATTCAAGCCTGCTGCCTTGGCTGGTTGTGTCCTCCCAATACATTATCCAGATACGCTATAACATTTTTGCTGCAGTGTGCATTTGGGTGTGCTAGCTCTGCCACTTGAAGAGAGCTGGTGTAATTGGTCTAGCAAAACAGACTTTCACTGAGTGTCTGGGTTCACATATCAGTACTTGCATGCTCTTGGCCTTCACAACTTTTACCTGGGTCATAGCTAACATAGCTGTGCAACTTGGACTCCAAAGGGTAATGTAATGATCACTTGGAGACACTCAAAGCCTGCCTTTAGGGCAAAACAAAATTGAAAGCTAAAAAGTGGTGCTCTGTTTGGATTCAGTAAGAGATTAATAGAGATCTAGATGGAAGGTATGAGAAACTCTGCTTGAAAGTATTCTCTAAGAGTTTTGACTCGCTACTAGAAGAGTTCTGTCTGTCAAAGCAGAGCTCTCCGTTCTCTGTTCTGCAGAACTCTGTGAAGATCTCCTGGACAGGTCCACTCTAGTTCTTGCTCGTTGCGTCGGTCACTATTTGAATGGGCTAATCTTCTGGTGGCATTGTGCATATGAGAAAGCTAGGTTTGGTTTTCTACGTATTCTGAACTAGATATCCACAGCTTACTTGAAATAAGCTTTAATGTGTTTTTTTTTTTTTGAACTGTTTTTCATCTGTAACTAAACATTTTGCCAATGTGCATATGGAACACATCCTTCTGTGTGCTGAACCAGCGTAGAAAGTGGATTAAGAATGTAAACTGCAAAAAGTCTGGTGCAAGAGAAGGGAAAACTAATTTTATTGTAGTCCTTTATTGAAAGCCAGATCTGTCCAGTTTATCAATAGCGTGGAGGAGGAAGATGGTATTGTTCTTCCAATAGCTCTCACATTTGGGTTCCCTGACACTTGGTGTATTTCCTGCTTCCTACACTGTATTTTTTTTTAGCCTAGCTACAGAAATTCATGCTTTTAATGTATGATTCGCAATGAAGACATACTTTTCTTCAAAAGGTTACAAGATCTCGGTATAGTTTCTAGAAAGTTCAGAGCCTTGAAGCTCATGCTGATCTTCTCCAAGAAAATCCATCATCATTAGGGATGCAGTTTTCCTTTTAAGGGGATAAAAATGTGAGAACTCAAAGCTAAGTAAAAATAACCAGTATTTTATTTCATCTCCAAAGGAATGATTTCATTAAGAGAACAAATATTTACTTTCTCTCATCTGGAATATGTATTATTCATACCGTTATATAGTTTGTAGATATTCATGATTAAGATTCATTTTGGACTTCAGAGCAGGTTTGTTTTTTCTTGATCCTGCTGGTGCAGAGCTCTAGGTTTCTTTTCATTTTGGAGAACCGTTCCTTGTGATCTCTGCTGCCTTCCAAGAGTTTATGGTTGAAATAATCCCAAGATACTTTTCTTTCCATAATTAAACCTGAGTATGCAGCTTCTTTTTTTTTTTTTTGTTTTGTCCTTGGATGTGTGTTCAGATTTTGAGTAAACAGTATATTATATTTGCCTTTCCCCCCCGCCTTCTTCCCTCTAGAGAGTTCCAGATGAGGCCCTTCTGAAAAAATCTCTTTACTCTGCTTCTGTCAGTTCTGCAGGGTTTCCTCGAATTTAACCTTGACAGATCTAAGTAGATACAAAGAACTAACCTGGTTAAAAAGTGAGAAGCATTATCTTTTGTTTAGAACTGAACCCTCTTGATATTGCATTTGAGGGCTGATAGGCTGTGTTCTCCAGATCACCTTTTTGTATCGATTCCCCTGCCCCATATGTTCCTCCTATGTGATGTGGTCAAGATATTCAATATGAGGTGCCTGTTCTCCGTGGTGCTCCCCAGAATTATCCCTGAGAATTTTCATCAGGTATGTAAACAGTTTGACAGGTACTGTGTATTTTTCTTTGGGGAGAAATGCAAGGAAGAATAAGCATATGAAATAAAACTATTCTGGGGCAGTCTGTCTTTTAAGTCATTTCATGTAGAAAAGTGGATTAAAAAAAACAATCAACCCCCCTTTTTAATCCAGAAACCTAGCAGAGTGCAAGGTGGTAGTAAAAATCCATTAACATGTAGGTAAACTGGGCTGAGAAATCTAATCAGAAGTAGAAAAATGAACTATTTCAACTTGACAGTGTTTAATGTGGGAAGATACAGGCAGAGGTTCATCCTTGTGTAAAGGGACACCAAGAAATACAAGATGCCACTTGCTATTCACAAGGCTTAAAGCGTGGCTGCCAGCGAACTATTTCTGAATTCACTAGACAAGTCTTGAATAATTGTCATAAGACTTTGTATCCAAGGCTTAAAAAAATCTACTCTGCTTTTTACTTGCAGTGGTGTCGAGGGTATCTCATTGTTCCATAAATAGAATTTTACCATTAATTAAAACACTTCTGAAAAACATTGAAAATGGATATTTGAATATCTAAAAATTGAATTGCCTTGTTTCTCTTCAGTGATGCTGGCATAAATAGTTTGTACTCAGTGGAATAAACTGATGCTTAAGACAGAATCAATGCCTTTTGTTAAAGTGAAGTGTGAACTGCAATGTATGAGTTTCCATTTATCTTTGCCTCAAGTAGGTTAATTTCATAAATGCAAGATCATCTTGTGTCCAAAACTAATCAATAAACTTGTCTGTGTGGACTCCTTCAGGCTTACTGTAACCAAATAATGAACCAAGATTATTCTCAAAGTTATTGTTTGTAGTCTTGTGTCTAAATGATGTTGTTGCATGCAAAAAGCGTTTAAACTAATAGCCTGATTAAAAAACAATTTACTTATAATGGTGTTCCTTACAGAAAACCTATTGCTTCCATTGTAGGTCATGAATTTTAGCAAATATTCAGTATAATATTGGTTTTCACCTACTTAAATATGATTTAAAAAATTTAAGTCTCTGCGTATGTCTGACAATTCACCTATCTTTAGCAATGGGACAGTTGAGTAACTCCAGCCAAAAAAGAGAATTCCCTTTGGTAGTAATGAAAGCCACTGATAGAGGAATAAACACAATAATAATTATGATTTGCAACAAGTATTTCAAACCAACTTATTATATTCTTGTGCTTATGAAGGGAAACTCTTGCCTGGTTGCATTTCTTCGTATAAGAAAGTTTAGAGATTACCTTTATATAATCTCAGCAGTATTTCCAAAAATGCGTCATTGCAACAAATGGTTAGCATTGGATACGGAGCTGACAATGAGGTTTTTGAGTGTTTTGCCTTAAGTGCTGGTGGTAAAGGAGGACAAGCACAAGAAACTGTAAAAATGGTGGTTGCTAAGTACATGACTTTGAAGCAGTAGCAGTTGAGCTCTGTTTTAGAACAAAGTGTGGCCATTCCAAATTATAATACATAGGTTTTTCAGGTGCAGCTAATGCTGACAGTAAGTAACTCCTCCTTACAATGCCAGCAGTCAAAAATATTTGGAGAAAGGGAAAGGGACAGCCTTGTGAAATATGGGATCAGAACAGGTTTTGATGTTAGGTTGAGGAAGTAGAGCTGGTGGCTTTCAGAAGTGATGTAGGAAACCACTGCTGTAAATTGCTCCTGTTTGTGCTATGGCTTGATTCTGTGACACCTGATCAGTTTCAGCATCAAAGAATTCAACTCCAGTTTTAAGGATTGATTCATCCTCTTAGAGGAAAGAAGTGTGAATGCATAAAAGAAAAGGTAAAAGGCAGAGAAGGCTGGAACCACCAAGCAATATTGCTCAGGACTGGCAAAAAGTAGCAGGTACTTGGCTTTTGGAAAGTAGCGATCAGTACCTAAAGAAGTTAATGTGTCTCCTTGACTTTTCCCCTTTTAAATTATTTGTGAGTGTTGCTTTTAGTACTTGTGAAAATTCAGGGGGTTTTATCTTTCAGACTTTTAACAGTTCGTTTTTTCAGCTTTAATCTCAACGAGTAACTAATATCCATCAACAGAACAGCACAAACTTTAAGAGCAGGTGAACTAATCTATGTCTCTGTCTTTATCTGCGTTTTCCTGCAAGTGCGAAATAAATGAGTTTTCAATCTGTCTGTTTTTAATAAGAGCAACTTTAAAAGGTTTATTATCTGAAACATATATATCCCATAGTGAGAATTAAATGTCAAAGAAATACTTGCTTTGAATTGTTACTTGGTGGTGCTGAAGTTTTCCTTCATTTTCTCTAGGAGTTTTTTTTTTTACATCTGTGTGTGTCAGTACTTTTTTTAGCCTTCCTCCTGCCCCAGAAAACTCCTTTGATGGGCTGTCCTGTTTCTTTTCTTCCTTATTCTTCTTCCTTCTCCAGCTTTTGAATCTGTTACTCAATTCAAAATAACTTCAATATTTCATCTTTGTCAGGTTCTTTGACACTAGACAATGTAGTAGATAAGGACAGATCAGATTGAGTCCCTGAAGGAACAGCTGAATCGTGAATTGAAATATTTGTAACTCCTTGTGGGTTAAGATTACGAAGCCAAATTTCTCATGGCTTTATCTTATAAATGCTGTTGCTTACGTAGTTCTGTTATCTATCGTAGTCTTACTGGAATCTTAAAAATGATGGTAAAGCTGCATTTAGGCTGCAACTCAACTATTAATTCGGCTACATGAGTCAGAGTTTAAGGAATTTGACAGACCGTATTTACTCATTAGTCTAGAAATAGCTTTTGAATTATTAGTCTGTGTATAGCAAGAAGTATTGCTGTGTTAAGTACTACCTCTCTAAAGCTCAGCTTTACTTATATGCTGTGGCTAAGTATTTTGGTGCTTTTTTTTCCAAAATGAAAACAAAATGGGATAAGAAATTAGAGCAGTTAGTGGGTTTTCTAAAATCTGGTAGCTCTAACTTTTGGATAGTGTGACCGGTCCAAAAATTAAAGCCAGCTGACTATACCTGGTTTATTTATCCACACTATTTAAAACAAGTCATTCTGAAGATAAGACAGTATCTAAGAATATCTGACCCATGTAGTTTAAATCCCTCCAAGTTTGAACAACTTGTTTCACCTAAAAGATTTAGAGGAGAGAATAAGAAACAATTTCTTCTAGGACTTAACAATTTTTCAAGATGTTTCTTTTGGTTTGGGTGTGGTTTTGTTTTGCCTTAGACTATCTCATGCCTGAAAGTTAGATCCTGGATGTCTGCAGCTGTAACCTGTTGCTCTCAAAAAAATATCCTTCAGCCTTGAAGTGAAAGGACCGGCTGGTGAAGCTTGACACTTGTAATGCCTCATTGTGATGAGGAATTGAGGACTATTTGAAAGAACAGTGATGAAGGAATTAGTTTAAAAAGTCAATGATGTAGTTGCCTTGGTATCTACACGTGGTATCTTACTTTACTACTTGTTCCCTTCATCTTCCAGTTTTCTGAACTGTTGGGGCTGGAGAGCTGTTTCACGTGTTTATAAAGGATGAGGCTGTTTAAAGTTCTGCGTAAAATGAGATTCAATATAAAAGAGAGATTAAACAGTCTCTGTAATCAATAAAAGTGGAAATTACAGCCATAGCAGTCTGATTGCACAGTCCAGTGTTGAAAATAATTTTTTGTGTGTGTGTGATGAGATGTCTCTGATAAATTTAGTCAGCAGAGTGGCACTTCATAATGGAGTGTGAGACTGCTGTAAAGATAGGCATCACCTTTTAGCCAGGAGGAAGGTTGCTATCCTGTGGAGATGATGTTCTTGTTGGATAACAATTGGAAAAGAGTAGATGAGTCAGATTTCAGGTGTGAAGTGGTGTTGCTGCTGTTCAAAGTTGAGGACCACATCTACAGTGTAAGCGAGAGTGTAAATAAAATTCATGTTTTCAGACTGATGCAAGGAAAGAAAATGCTGCTGTTTCAACTTATATTTTTTCCTGGGTATTTTGTGGAATAGCCAATACTGAAATAATCCTCACTTCTTTCCCACTGCATCAGTTATTTCATTCTGTCAGTTCTGCTACTGTTTTGACTGTTGCAGAAAACAAAATGAAAAATGAAGAGAAATAAGAATATCCTATTAATGAAACAAACTCTTTATAGTTATGACTTGTGGTATTTTTTAAAAAAATGATTTGTAGTGTTAGATACTTACTGCATTACCTGACTGTACCTTGCTTTATTGACCACCAACATGAATGAGTCAGTACATTCATGTAGAGTAATTAAAATATTTGCAGCAGTGCAGTGATCTTTCTCAATATGAAGCCTGCTGGTTGGTGCAAGCATCAAACTGGTAACAGTATTCTTACTGAAGCTAATTTGTGATCTGGAACTGCCTTCTGTTGTATAGACGTACATTATCTTTCCTGAGTATCGTGTAGCCCTTACTCTCTCATCTTTAAGGACTTCTTTAATCCACGTGAC
Source organism: Tringa tobata (assembly GCA_033628505.1). Classification (NCBI taxonomy): domain Eukaryota; kingdom Metazoa; phylum Chordata; class Aves; order Charadriiformes; family Scolopacidae; genus Tringa; species Tringa tobata. The sequence continues at coordinate 1,712,192 of JAHREE010000375.1, forward strand.
AATGTATTTTTCAAAAAGCTGAACACACCCTTTTATTCTATGACGTAATTTGAAAAGGTTGCTGTGGTTTGGGTTCAAGACAGTTGATATTACTATTTTTTTTTCCTTAGTTTTTGGGGAATCTTGTTGCTTCTCCTTACTTAGTGTTTTTTTTTGTTTGTTTTTGTTTTTATTTTTTTCTTTCTTCTTTGGGGTAATGTATCTCTTAATTTTATTTGCTGTTGTGCTGTGATCAGGATTTCAGTTCTTCCCTCACTTGCCAGAGAGCAACTAAATTTTTTTTCTGTCGTCTTGTAGTTCAAACTACTTATTAAGATTTCTGTTATACATTTGAAAATGCACTTGGTCTCCCACCCATTTTTCTACCTCAAAATAAATCTGTGATTTGAGTTCACTTCTGGCCACTAATGTGAAAGGATACTTCTGTCTCTGTGTATGCATGTGGGTATATATTTTTGTGGGGGCATATATATGTATACAAGCACATGAATTCAAGGAGTCTTTCTTTTCAAATTCTTTTTTTTAAATTTTCTCACTTACTGTGGGATGACTTCTGACTTAAATGTCAGTATGTGAGTGTATCTAGTGAGAGGAGGCAGAGAGCTCACTGTTGAAAATAGCAGGGTAGTATGTATTGTGGAAACAGTAGATGAACAGAGTGACGTTTTGCTCTTATCTTTTATATGCCATTCATGACTTCCAAAACAGATGATGACTTTTTACCTCATCTTTTAGCATTTTCCAACATTCAGGCTAATATTCCATTTCCAAGTTGGTGGTAGAAAACCTTGTTTGAGCTAATGAATTCTAGAAAATGGTAGCTCATAAAATCCTGCGACAGGTTTAAATGTCAGCTCTCAGAAGTTTTTAATAGTTTGAGTTAGGCGGCCTTAAAGTGGAATCTGAATTGGAGTCATCTTTCCTGTTGGAGTCTTTTGAGTTGTTAAATTCCAAGACTTTTCCTTATTGGTAGGTTTGAGGGCAGCACAAAAGCTCTCTGCGCTGCACCTGGTTTAGCCGTCATGCTTGGATCAACCTTTAGTTCTGGCTTTCCCCCTCTTAGGTCAGTTTCTAGGATAAAGGCTCTTTGTGGAGGTTGTGTGCACAGTTGGTGACCTCTTCTCTGAGGGACTGCAAATGAATAGGCCATAATTTGAGCAGACTCTAGCCCCCATGCTCTTCTTCCTAGGCCTTAATATCCAGGAGGAGGTTTCCTACCTCTTTTTGGAGTGAGCTTAACTCCAGTGTGCCTGTATAGTGTAAAGCCTTCCAGCTTGCTGCTTCCAAGTGTGCAGAATTCCTGGGATGCTTCAGTAAATTGCCCAGTCCTTTCTAAACATCTTCCCCTCAGTCCTGAAAATCTTGTTTTCCTATGAATAGGTTTGTGTATTGTGAGCTTTGTCTCACAACTGAAGGTTATGTTCTCCCAGGTCTCATAGATATGTCTGATACACAATGGAAATCTTGAAGGTTTTGCACGCAGGGCTTAAGTCGTTTATACACTTGGTGTAGTATTTAGCTGCGTGAAGGTGCTGCTCCCCTCTGCGCCTCACGGTCTGCCTTTGCTCAGGGCTGAGCAAACGGGATCCCAACTTGAAGGAATGTGCTTTCTCAGAGAGTACAGTCAAACTAATGAAGGAGGAAAAGCAGAGCTGTGTGCTAGGAACAGAACGTGTACCAGCACGACAAAATGCTTCATTTCCTGCTTTGAAGCTGTGGCTCTGTGCATGGTCAAAATTTGACTAATAGAATGCTATGGTTTCCTGTAATAGTATCAGTTTGGGTGTTAACCTCAGTAGACAAAAAAAGCAAGGTGTTTTTTTTCCAGCTGGTGTCTTTCAAAGATATAATGCTGTATGGTTTTATTCTGTGTTGAGCAGAGATACAAAGATCTGCATTGCCTACTTCAGATCCAAATCTAAGTAGTAAAATTTGGCTGAAAGAATTTGGAGGAAATATAGATGTCCCTTATCTCTGTAGCGATCAGTATTTTTTCCTCCTGATGCAGGAGTCTGCCTTTCACAGTTCTTTTCTGGTTTGTGATTGGCGTTCAATTCATTATGGGATTGAGCTTTGATATTTAGTAGTCCGAGTATTTCAGATGAGCAATGCTGCCTAGGTCTGGCGAAACTGAAAGATGTTACTAGCAATTATCTGTGTGGATTTTGTACTGTGGTGCCTTTACTGTTTGAATGCAATAGTAGATATCAATTACTATCAAAATTTTTGGACTGTACTAAAACTTTATACTTGCTGTGCACAATATTTTTCATTTTAATTTTTTTAAAAATAAGACTCTGCAGTTAAACCATGATGCTAAATAGTGATACTACACGTACTGTATCATGTGCCCAGAGTTGGTTGCAGAGAGTTGTCCATAAATCCCAATGTTGAGATGGAAGGGAAAATATGCAGTTATTAAAGGCAGGAGTCATCTGTCAAATGCAGGCTTGTCATAAGGTTATTTAATTAGAGGAGTTACTAAGTAGTTTTTCAGACTTCTGGGACTTATTCCATCTGTGTTCAAAGATGTCCTCCTTGAAAGAGATAGAAGAGATAGTTGCTGTGTTTTTCAGTGAGTCAATTTCTGAATCTGAAAGTTAACCTTTCCCCCTTTTTTAAAAAGGGTAAGATTTTAAGTCAGTCTTGCTATTTGTTTTCCTATTGTTTTCTTAGAGAACAAAACAATGCTTTTCCATGCTACAGGAAAGGTCTAAGACACAGCAACTTTAATTCCCTTGTCTCAACCTATCTTCAGTTTCCTTATGTGTCTGCAATAACCTTCTGTTACTGCCAAGAAAATGCAGTGTAATGTTGTGTTACTTGGCTGCATCGTAACTCTGCAGGTCTGATCCAGCAAAACACTCAACCTGTTAACTGCATCTCATGTTTCTTTTTTTCTTTTTCCTCATTTGAGATGGCTCTCTTGGATCCCATTTCTGTGTTTTGCTATAACAATTTCAATTATTTAACTCCTGTTTCCTGGACTTCCAGAAAACATAAGACTTTCTCATGTGTATAAACATTAAAACAAAGCACCAAACACTTGGCTTTCTGTTCTTGCCCCTCACCCCCTCCTGTGGTAAACTTTTTTTTTTTTGTCTTTGGAGGTTTGGAGGGTCAATCTTAGAGCTAAGAGCAAGCGGTGATGAGTTGAATTCAAAGAGGATTAGGGACAGGACTTTGAAATGCAGGCTAATTCATCAGACGCTTCTGATATTGTAGAATTAACAAGAGATGGCATTAAATCATGCATGAGCATTTGTTGGAGTAATTGCCTTCTTTCAAGCAGAAAAATATGTAGTGGTTTTGAGTGATGGGTGGTTTAATGTTGTAACTAAACTTGTAATCCTTTACTTCTAATGGGAACACCTCTTTCAGCATGTTTTACCCTGCTACCCTGGCTGCTGCTTCCCTTGCATCAATTACCTCAGATAATTTAGTGGTTGATCTTGTAGTTTAAAAAAGCCCAACCAGTGAAATAACACAACCATACATTTATATACCACCACCCCCCAGCCCATTGTCAAGTCAGCTGAATGGATCAGATCACCTGATCTGCCACACCAGTGTCTATAAGGGAGAAGTGGGGCCAGTCCAGCAGCTCAGGCTAGAGATACGATGAAATGTGAACAGCCCCTTTCAGCAGCAGCTGGCTTTTAAAGCAGCACCAACTACATGCTTGCTTTGCAAAGCATTGCAGCAGTTCAAGTTTATATTGCCCTTCTGGTTTCTTCCTCTTGCTGGATGAGTTGTTCCATAGGATCTTTCATCTGCTGTAAGTAAAATCAACTGGGATTGTTAAACAGGGGTTTAGTCTAGTCTCATTAATCTTTTGAATGACTGACATGCCCACTGGATCTCTTGGATCTGAATTGGAGTCTGCGTACTTGTGTTAAGCTACTTGGATGTTCAAATTTCACGTCTTGGAAAGCATTCAAGTGAGAAAATGAATACGCGCAGTAATTTTCAAACAAGAGCTATAGACTCTGAAAGAAGCACAGTGGGAAGGTACTGTTTGTGCATCAAGCCTTGCACTACTTTTTTGAGACCTATCACCACTTTTTCTACCTTGTCCCATTCCAGAAACTGGTCAATTCCAACAATTTAACAAAACAATTTAAAGTATTCTTTGAAAATGTTATAAAGTGTGGGAAAAGCAGTAGGTATGAGATAGGTATGCTAAAATTAATGTTGCTGCATGTTCTTCAAAATGCTTTTTAACACATATGAAACATGATGACAAAATGCTTCCTGGATGTGGGCATAGCAATAAGATGCTTTTAACAAGTTGCAAATGGTAAAGTTTTGTGGCATCTTCCTGACTCTTCTTTTTTGCTGTTGAAGCTTGTTTTCCTGGCATATGTATAACAGATCAGATCACTCAGCTCCTTTTGATTGATGATGATTTATGATTAATTCATTCTTGGATTTTTTCCCAATGTAGCACAACTGAAAGAGCAACGTAAACACCATTGCTGCTGAGTGTGCACTTACTGTGTAGATAGTGGAACTATGTGTCTGTACTGACAATAATTTTGGAATAGAAGGCTGTTTTAAATGTTATTTAAAAAACTCCATGAATTAAGTATTGAAAGAAATGTCTTATTTTGTCTCCCTCAATCTTCCCTTTTGGGAACTAAAATTGAGTGATAATGGACTTAAACGTTACCTTGAATTTAAATAATCACTGCAAATGTTTTGTGATGTTTTATTTTCATAGTCTGTGGCAGGTAGTGCAGACAAGTGAGATTTTTTTTTTTCTGAGACATGATAAATTTAACAGGAAATACTGGATACTGTTTCTGACTCCCTGTAGCCATCCTTAGAGATGGTTATTCCTTGCTTTCAAAGTTACTGGTGCACTTGAGAATTTACCCTTCTATCAGCCACAGTACCCTTAAATGTTTCTCCTCTTCCCTCCCCCCATCCACCCCTAGACATTTGTGCAGCTTCATGAATCATGAGGATTGAATAGTCTTAGAACCCAACAAAGCCTTTTAATGGCTCATCTGTTTCTGTTGCTTTCATGTTCTTTCCGGTGTATGAGATTTTCCCCTTGCCTCTGCTGTTTCTGTGGAGAGGTGACAGTCTCTCCCATGAGTTAGAGCAAGATTCTGTTTTGCTTTCTGCTCCTTGGGCCCTAAGACCAGGTGCCGGTCCCACTTCTGTCTGCAGGAGCCTCTGTGGAGAATTTTGCTTGGTTGGTAGGGCTTTTCAGGCATGGTAGACTTGGCTTAGCTGATGTTGTTAGAAGTAGCCTCTGGCAAGAAGATGTGTTCCTATCTGAGGAACTGAGCAGGGGTGTGTGTGATTGTACCTTCTTGACTGTCCACTCAGTCTGATCACTTCTGCTCCAACAGCTTTTTTTTCACTGTATAGCTGAAAAAAACAAAGGGTATGTCATAATTTTTTGGGTTTGCAGTCTTTGTGGGTTTTTGTTTCCTTTTGCTGGTGGTGCACTAGCTTGCCAATTTTGTAAGGCAAGTAACAGTTTTCTGCTTTCTTGGTAGATAAGGTTGACCACTTAGTTTAGACACTTACTAATGCAATGGAGGAAATCTCTAGGCAAAAGGGAGTGTGGTTTATTAGAGATCACCTGAAGCTGGACACATGAATTCTCATGGAGCTGTAAGACTGCTGTTAATTTTTTTTTTTATACCTTTAGGATCACATTATATTATGTCAGATGCTTACAGAAGAATTTATCTTTTATTGTAAAATACTGACAGTCTAAAATTGCATAGCTTATGTGGGCTAATCAATTAACCCAGTGTACATTAAACCAATGTGAGGATTTGGGGTTGTCATGCTGTTATTTTTAGGTAATCTTCAAATGTTAATTAGTTCCTAAAATATGCTGAAATGCAAATTTTAATATTTAACAGCTTATTGTACTTAAAACCTTAGTGCCTGAATAGTCCTACCTTCCCTACCTGGGGATTTCTGTTGCTTGTTGGTTATTTTCAGTTGAATAAGTTTATTGTGCCCAGAAACATTAAATGACGTTGAACCAGAACTTCCAGTTGATCCCATTCTGCTGCAAAGCTGGATCAGACCTTCCTATGAGTACCAGTAACGTGTATGCCAGAAACTTCAGATAAAGCATTATTTTTGACTAATCCATTCTGGATTTATAAAATGCCAGTTTTTGTAGGTGTTTTGGTACTTCAAATAGTGCCTGTAAGCTCTAAAGTATGTACCTTGCCATAAGCAAAGGTGAAATTTACAAAGAAGGTAGGAGACTAAAGCATTTAATCTTGTCTGGAGACTACAGCGTGTGGTAGTAGTAATAGGCATTTTCAAAATGTTTCGAGAGTATATCTAAATGTATTTTGTATATATGGAACCATCAAAGTGTAATCTTGATTACTTTTTGCTCCTTCTTTAAGGATTTAAAACTGTTGTCTTGCGTGAAAGAGGAGTGTGTGCATGTGTTTGTTCCCACCTTCTGGAAGCATCCATTTTTGCTTTGAATATCCAAACATATGAAAGGAATGTACCTTTGGCAGCAATTTACTTAAACTGAGTAGAGGAATAAGAGTGAAAATTAAATCATCTTTGCTGTGATAATTTCAGACGTTATGTCTAACAGTGGTAATTAAATATCTCAAAGTATATATACATATTCAGTGGCTTTTCTGTTTGTTTAAGCTTTGCTTCTTGGTGTACTTGGAAATGCTTGTTTTACCAATGTTAAGTAAGTTGGCAATAAAAGGAAGCCAGCATTTGTTTCTGGATATTTCCTGCTCATCTTGTCTGTAAGAAGCAGCATTCCAGACATTTTCAGAGCACACTTTATCTCGGTTTCATACAAAACGTTTTTGCTGACAAGGGAAGACATTGGTGCCTCGTAATGTAATTATATTAGATTGCTAGAGTGCTTCTCTGGCACACAGGAAAGCTGGATTCGTTTACTACAGTGAGAGAATCTTGGAGTCATGTTTCTGAAGACCTCTTGGAAGGTGGCGAGCAGGCATTGGATCAGAAGGCAAACTTACATGCTGGACTCTGTCCTCTGCTGAAGGTTCTCCTGGGTTAGGAGGAGCTGGCACTTCATAGCCTGCTTAGCTATTCTCTAAGCGTCTGAAGTGATGTCCAATTAAAAGATTGTAAACTGAATTTGGGGGGAAAAAAAGAGGCAGGTGTTAAGTGCCAGCAGTAGTAAAGGCACTGTGTAGCTTTCTGACTGCATGGCTTGGTTTAGGGATCTGAGTTGTAGCAGGCATTAAACTGTTGTGACACCAAGTGCTGCTCTAGGTAACATCAAAGTGTTTCTGTGTATCTGGCCCCAGGTATCTGATCAGAAGTGCATCAAGTGCTGAGAGGAGCGTGATCTGCAGCAAGAGCACCCGTTCCAAAATCATCAACTGATTTGACTGATCTGTACCGCATGATGCAGCAAAGCCTTGTATTAGGCCAGCTGGATCAAATTGCGCGCTCTGAAGATGCTGCCAGTGTTCACTTTCCTCTTAGAAAATCAGCAGTAGAAGAAAATCTGTCTGCAGTTGGCCCTTGGCCAACATCTTAAAAGCAAGTACCAAAACAGATATTAAGCCTTAGCATGTATTTTGTCTCATGAAGCCACATTTCTCAATTGTTCTGGGTGTAGGCTACCAAGGCAAGTAGAACTTAGTTTTATTCTGTGTAATTCCCTGCTTTGTATTCAGTGTGAACTTTTTTGAAAAGTTGTGGTGGTATGTGGTGATAAGCAGAACAGTTGGTTTGATGGTGTCTAGGATAGCTAGATGGGTTTAGCCTGGGGACAGAGCTGTGTGTTAGCCAGGTACCACCTGATGTGGTCATAGCTCCCAGCCATCTCCTTCGTCCCAATGTAGTGAGTTGTTCAGCATCTGGGTTGTCTGGGAGAGGAATGGCTGGTGTCAGAGTCACACTCAGCTCCCACTTCAGATGTTTTCAACCACAAGAGCTTTGCTGAAGTCTGTGTTGACTTGCCACTTGTAAGGCGTGTGATATCTTAATATATCTGGTGATGTTACACGTTGGTAAGTTGTTCTCTTGTTGATAAGAAGCTGGTGTAGGATAGAAAACTCTGCTATAATGAGATCTAATACATAGCAGTTAAATGTCAAATCCGTGATACTTCAAACTTTAATTAAAAGAAAAAAAAAAGTTGGAAGACAGAAATAGGAAAACCAGTAGTGGTTTTTAGTGTTTTTTATACAGGAGCAATACCTAGGGACTTGGATCAATTTAATATCTTCTTTTTTTTTTTGTGCCAAGTAAAACAACAATTGACAAAACGCTAATTGCTTTGAAACGCTTGCAAGGAATGTAGTATTCAATGGAAACAAATATACCAAAACCAGAAGGATAAGTAGTCTGGAAGATCTAAGTAATGGTAATGAAATTATCCACTAATGTATGTCTATGTATAATTACAGCTTTCTAAACTCAAATACCACTATGTCTTAAATTTCTTCCTTAAGTTGTGTCTTGTTGTAGATGTGTAGAAGTGCTGTAAAAACATGTTTTCATCTTGGTTTGCATTTGTACTACCTCATCCTCCCTTTCCACACACCAGTCAGAGCAGCTGCAAATGTGTATGTAACTAATCATTTCATGAAAGAGTTTTTTCAAGTCTTGTTCTGGAAATGGGAGTTTCATATTGCATCTTTGTCATATCTTAAATTCAATCTACAGTCTTAATGGAGTGGGTGAGTTGAGCAGGGAAAGAAGTGGTAATATCAAGATTTGTAAAGTGGTGTAGGCTTTCTGAGGCATAGAGAGTTTACCATATCCTAAAAGAAAAAAAGTTGCTGCATTGCAGTGATTAATCAGTCTAAAAAAAAACCCCTAAACTCCTACCCACTCCTGTCCTCCGCTCCCCCCCCCCCATTTATTCAATTTAACCATAATGAATTGTGGTATTTAGATAATTGAATTTAAAAACTACATTTAGGGTTTGTTTGGTACATCTAAAATAGGACTGCAATACTGTTGTAAGATTTCCCGCTGAATGGAGTCAAAGGGCTCCAATTTTGTTTTTGCGTGTCATCTGGCACTGAATCAGGAATTAATGGAAAGCAGTGACATGATGTGTAAAACTAACGTATGCTAAATCTCTGCAACACATGCATTATAGCTGGCATGTACTTATTTTGATGTTGCTGTGTCCTGGCCTGAGATCATAACTGCATGAATAATGACCACAAATATATTACTCTAGTGGTGTTCCACGTCCATCTAATGTTTGGTTAGTGTCTCTGCTAGTTGGCCAGCTACCTTTTATTTTTTAATAAGCTCAAAATACTTGTCTAGATGTATTTACAGCATTTACATATTTAGGTTCTGGCCTGATATTGTCAGATTTTTTAATATGTCAGGAAAATAGTATTTTAAGGTATTAAGTACTAATAGTATTAACAATATTTTAATATAGAAAAAGGCATTAGCCTTTTCTTTTTCATTTTAATTCACTAAATCTCCCTCTTGTGCTCTCGTGATTAAAGAACTGTGCTTCCTCTTAAACGTTTTCAGTTCCTTTCAATCTTGCCTTAAGCTTAGCTTTTTTGTATGAATGACTTTTGTCACTGCAAGAATTATCTTCTACCGAGAAGATTACTCATCAAATGCAAGCAGCTTTTTAAGATCACTTTACAAGTTGGGGTTTTGTTTCACTCCAAGCAAGCTGAAAAAGCAACTCTGTCCTATGATGATGACAACATAGGAATGTCATTTGACCATATGATTCATTTGTGTAATGCACCAGATTAACATGCTGAAGCAATTTACAGTCAAGAGATGTGAAGAAACCGTTGCACTTATGTCTATGGTTTTAATGTCTGATTTCTCCTCCTTTTGTGCACTTGAGCTCTTTCTAGAGGATATAACATTGTTTGCCCCTAAAAGGCATGGGATGCCCACATGCACTTTCCAAATGCTTTGTTGGGTGAAAGTTAGTGCTTACAACAGATCATAAGTTTTAGCTGAGTAGTCTATTTTAAAAATAAATAAAAATAAGTAGGCTTATTTTGGAGAATAAAAATATTACGAAACCCTAACCTAGGGCACAAAGATTCAAAGTTAATATCCTGTACTGTCCCATTACTATACTGTTTTCCAGGGACTCCTGGGAGGCAAGTTGAACATCCTGTAATCTGCAGTGGGAACTTTCATCCTGACAGCTTGACTCAAGTTCAGTCTAAAGGCTGTACCCATGTATCTTCCTAGAAGCCTCAAGTTTATAAGAATTCAAAATGGAATTTAGCTATAAGATCTCTAAATCTGCCTTTGGTAGTTTTATGTTTATTAAAAAACCCAAAATACAACAGTTACAAACAAACAGTAACAAAACCCAAAGTGAAAGAACTTGATAAATAATTATGCTTAATGGTTCATGCTCCTCAGATAGAAGAATTAATGGGCAGGCAAAGCTTTCCCCCAAAGACTTGAAAGGGGAGGGTAGGGAGAAAATGAGGAAGCACTGAATAGTTTTTGTTTAATTTCAGGAGAAATCCTTGCAATTTTTTTCCCCTGCTTAATAGATGTTTTGCATTTATTTTTCAACTTACATAAGTACTTTTTTTAGACTCACTACAGCAATGTGGGTTAGTAAAGAGCTCTGTACAATTTTGCAAAACTTAGCATTGGGAATTATGGGAAGATTTATTGAGAAGATTTTTCTTCCAGCTACAGCTGATACTTGCACTTACAAAGTGTTTCCATAGTATTGCTCTTTAAAACAGTGCACAAAGCCAAATAACAGGTGAAATACAACTTCCTAGATCCTTAGAAAGCTTCTGTTTCAATGTGCTGGCAGGACTCAGTGCATAGTTGCAGATAATTTCCCTCACCAGCATGAGCCATGATTGTTTTCTTGAAATGTGTTGTGTGGTTTTGGGGGTGGTTTGGGGTTTTTTTGTTTTGATTTTTTTTTTTTTCTGGTTGTGTTTCACTGTTGTGTTAAATCTTTCTGTAAGTTATTGACCTCCACGAATCCCGGTGGCCCAAAGGATGTACCAACATGGTGAAATGTAGTATAAGAACCTGGAGAAAATTCCTTCTCTGGTATCTTTGATGCATGATGCTATGAAAAACATAAATTTGTAGCATTTCATTTTCAAACGATTTAGTGTTTATATAGCTGCTTTTCTTTGAAAATGATTAACAGTAACAAAAAAGCATCAGTATTCAGTTTTGCATTTCGATATTTTAGTAATCAGTTGCCTTTTTTTCCAACATTTCCAAATATTAGTGCCTACTTAATGTAGACACAAGCTGAATTTACATTGGAAAACTCAGACGTGCAGGGACATGCTGCAATGCTATCATTTGTGGCTGAAATGTTCTCCAATATGAATTTGGCCTGATCCAACTACTTTGTATTCTACCCAAAGAATATGTAGCCATGGCTTAGGAGTTGGGGTGACAGGGACAGCTTGCAGCGTGCAGGTTGTACGCCCTCACCCTATTCCAGAGAGTCTTGACAGATTCCTAGAAGAAGCGTGAATTGTTCTGCATTGCTTGGCTTCAGTGCCCAGTAATGTTTTTAGGTACATTCACCGATTAGTATAGGCATAATATTTTATCATCTTATGTGATGTAGAAAGGTGTTGTCTTTATCAGGGTTGTGCAAATAAAACCGGTCTTATAATTGGGACTTCTTCAATGCAGATGTAAAAAAGGAAACGGAATTTCCTTTGGCAAGTGTGCAAGAACAACAGAAGCTGATGGGGCTTAAATCAGTTGGCTAAGTGTAGTGTGCAAATCGGCATACAGTTGCTAATTATCTTTTTTTTTTTAAAGAAAAGTTACCATCTTACCTGCTTCTTCCAAATGCATAGCAGGGTAATTCCATCTTAATATCTTGTATTTTTGACGTAATGAGCATACAAAAGCATGGGATTTTTTTTCTGTTGAAAGGAAAATAAGATCTACAGGTTCAGAATAAAAGTTGGAAATGGGATGGGGTGTGGGGGAGGGTGGGGAAAGAAACTTTTTTTCCCCCTCTAAATGAGTATTATCGATATTACTGGAATGACAAATCCAGTGGAGTTGCCTGTGAAGCCCAGAATAAGCTCCAATGAAATAAGCGTATGAGAATACCAACTTGAAGATAATTTCAAAGGTTTTTTTCCAATAGTAAGGCTGCCTCTGGAAAGTTATCTGAAGAAGAGAAGTCAGGTTATCTAGCAGTTATATTCAATTTGGGTTGTTCTTTGCTAGGGTAGGGCTTTCTTCAGGTTTTGTTTAATGTTCTTGGCTGCATCGCTCATTTGAGTATTACTAATTTTTAAAAAAAAGTTATTCTGTCTTTCTTAATACATTTCCTTCTTATACATTTCCTTTTTTTTTTATCTAAATAAGAATTGCTGCATAAATTAAATGCAAAAGCCTGTCTTAAAATTTTGCTCTGTTTTTTTTTTTTTGTGTTTTTCAAGTAGTGGAGGAAATAATCCTTTCATTTAAAATCCAAAGTTAGCTGTCTAGGACCACTTCACAACCTTAAAGTCCACAAAAGTTAGTTATATCTGTTTGCTTTGAAAACACAAAATTAAATCAATTAAGGAGATTATTTTAAAGACTATGTACTTTTTTCAGGAGGACCCAAATGATATCAACCCCAAAAGGAAAGACGTGCGTGGCAATGATGGGGAGGACAAAGCACAAAGCGTGGAGACACTACCTCCAGGTATTGCAGTAACATTTGTTATGAAAGATCCATAGCCTTAAAACATTTATCCTTGAAAGCCATAAAACACAGCAGTTGTTCTGATTCTAATAATTCTTTGTAGTTTGGAAGTGCCAGGATTATTTTAGCAATATGTTCCACTGTGTTCTTAAAGCTTTGGCTTCCTTAAGTCTTACCTGCTTCACTGCTCCTTTGGGGTTTAAAACCATAGAGAATGTGACTCTTTGCTAGTATGTGCCATAAAAGCCTCTGGTACAAAAGTAGTCCATTTCTCAGTGGATAATACTGGCAGGCAACAGACGAGTTGCCTTGGGACTGTGCTTCCGACTGAAGATTAAGCCAAGGCTTATAATTTTTTAGTTTTGTCTTGCTTTTGATGTGGCAGACTTTCCTGAGTGTACGGATGGTCTATCTTGTTTTTCTTGTACTTGCTCAGTATTTGTCACAGGCTGGCAAATAACAGAGCAACATGATTTTTGTTTCATTTAAATGAAATTGTCTTATGTGTTGAGCATGAGCTAGGAAAGCTAAGTGTTAAGGAATCTTCACTTTATGTGACTGCTTCCATAAAGTTCTTTTGCTGCTTAATTGTTTCACATCAATGAGATTTAATATATAGCTAGAACTGATGTACTAGAGAATAAAAAAATAGTAAAATGGATTTGAATATTTTTACACTGTAGTGAAAGTTTACCATGCAAGGAGGACAACTTCTGATTGGATAGCACAACACATTTTATTCTTCTTCTGTTAATCTTAGTGGTTGGCTTAGACAAACATTTGAAATACCATGAGGTCTTGAGGAAAGAACTAACTAAGGTAAACTTTCCTTTAAGCAGCTGGAAACTTCCATCCCCAATAACGTGTGAGGTATGATTTTTTGTTTTACAGTCTTAGACTCCTAGTGCAGCGTAAGCTGTTTGACATCCATGGGTATTTTCCTGTAGCCTTTGGCCTACCTTGTTTTAGCTGCTTTCTGGAGAGAGGAAACGACTCTGGTTATGCTTATGTATGTTTTTTTGGCAAAACCTTTACTTTGTGTATGAATTGGGAAATAAAACCTAAAAAGCTGAAGAGCCTGGCTTACTTAACTTGGTTTCTGGCAGATCTTTTTTTTTTCCTTAGGAGAACTCTCTGCAAATATTGTTACTGGGATTATAGGTCAGCCAATTGTGTACCTTCCAGCTAGCTACTATTCTTATTTCTCCCTTTTGAATGTTTATGTATTCTGGGCCAAACACTGTACATTTCCTTTAAGACCGTCCTTTCCTAGTGGCCCTAAGTAACCATTTGAGTATTAAGAAAGCGGGAAGTGTCACAGGTTGAAAGGGAGAGATATCAGAAGCTGGAAGAGCTAGAAGTAAAATTAAGTATAAAGGAGAGCAGGTCAGGGCTTTTTTTTTCCCACTTTGTTGATTAGTAATCTCTTATGGCTTGATTTAGCAGGCAGGAGAATCATTATGGCAAAGTAGTATGAGAGTCTTGAATCAAATGGCAAAGGCTACACAGACAGAATTATGCACTCCTAAATCACTATTTTGATTATTTACCATTTGTGTAGGCAAACTTTTGAATCCTTATGGCAATGAAGCTTGGCACTTTTATTTCTCCAGTCCCTTTGTGCTGTTTTAAAGCAAAGCGATCAAATTTTAGGAAGGCTTTGGTTCAAAATTTTCTTGCATTTCCACAGAGGTTAGGTTTCATCATTATGCAGTGTAGTGTCTTTCAGAACTTCTCAGAATTAAGGAATTATTTATTATCTTTAAAATAGCTTTATATAAGGATTAAACTATTGGGTTTTTTACCTTCTGTACATCACTGTGTATCTATCCTTTGTCATTTGGTGACTTTTTTTATGTGCTGCAAAAGTCTCATTTCTTGTTTTGTGAAAATAACAATGTTAGTTCTTGTAGTTAGAAAGAACGACCAATGAATTGTCTGCATGGATAACTAAAGCAAAAATGTACAACCCGTTCTCTGAAATGATTGGAGTTTCAGTGGTTACTCAAACAGGTCTTTTTTTGTTAGTTAATGAAGAACTGACATCTCTTAATGCCTGTAAGTCAAAATAGACATATATATATATATATATCTCAAGTATCCTATTGCTTTTAAGCTGTATTGAGTCTGTAAGAGGGAGTGCAGGCTATTTAGGGGATTTTGTATCCATGTATGCCTGCTGCTTGGTTGTGTGCAGATTTATCTGCTATGCTTTTTTCTATTTTCTTCCCTCTTCTAACTCAGTTCAAGTTATTACTGTTATCTGACTTTTTTCCCTAATAGATCTGATTCGTACTGCACACAGTTGACAGGGGGTTCTGGTGGAGCCAGAGCCAGGCTTTGACTCCTTCCTGGCTCCAGAAGGCAGATTCACTTGTTCTTATATTCTGTGGGCTGTCACTGCTTTTCAGTAAATTTAGCCCTGTGAAGCGGTGTCCTTTCTTCTCAAATTTATTCTATGCTTTCAGGACTGGTGTTGCATTTTCTGGTTTTAAAGTCTTGGAAAATGGTAAATAATACATTTTAAATGATATATATCAAGCTCTACTTGGATGGAAACTGTAATGGAATAAAGTGTACCAAACGAGCACTATTTTTTAAATACAGCTACTTATTACAGAGCAAGTATCAAAATGTGCCTCCTATTTAAAAATCAACCAGTGAATTGCACTAGTTTTCTTGATTACCTTCTCCAAGACATTAGAGTTGGGAAATACCTGGAACAAAAAGAAGTGGCTCCACTGGATTTCACCTTTCTCTTGTTTCTGCTCAGCTTCTCAGGCTCAGATCAGTCTGTAAAATAAGCACTTCTTGTCAAAAATCCAGCATTGCAGTGTACCCTGGCTCTGGTTGAGTGATTTTTATTTTATTTTTTTTTGGCTCTATTTGACTCTGGTAGCAAACTCTACAGTTCTATTACTGTTGAGTTTAAAAGAATAATTTATTGTCATGTTCAGCCTTCGTACAGGTAAACACATATTTGCTTGAATGTGAAGTTACAAACTTGCTTAATTTAAGTTTGGAATAATGTAGCTGCATTTTCTGATACTCACTCTACCTAACAAAGTCATTGAATCTCAGGAAGCTATTGAGCCAGGTAACTCCTCAGAAGAAATTAAATCAGACATGCTCTTATTTGTGTACCCCAGGGAAGCATATAACAGAAACGGTACCTATTATTGGAAAAGGTTTGTTAAACCACTTCTAACTTCAAAAGTTAGTTGATAAATTGTCAGAAAGGCAAGCCTTTCAGCAAAAGTAAGGCTGGACAATATACTTAGCTTTGGACCAGCCTTTCATTTTCCAGCAGTTAACTTGAGCCGTTAGCACTCGTGACCGTGTGGGCAGCCCACATTGCATGTTGTAGTTCATAAAGAACACAAGCTATTTAAGAATGCTTGTGATGGCATCACCCTTATCACCGATGAGATGCCCTCATGACCTCTTATGTTTTAGCTGCTCTTTCTACTGGATGGAAGGTAACTGGAGGAGTGGATGGGGGTGGCAGTGCTGAAACAGGCATAGCATTAAAATCCATTGGAAGCTGGAGTGTTTGAAAGTTGAAAGCCCTATATAACTGAATTTTAAATGTACATTGTATTTTGTAAAATGTTCTAAAATTTTTATTTTTAGAACAGAAAAGCAGTGACATGACATGTTCTGTATTTCAGAAAATATTCAGCATATGTTCCAGATTGAAGCTATATTATAAATTAGAAGCAAGGATGGTAATATCATTGAGTTACCAAGGAGTTTGTGAAAGCATTGGGAAATGCTGAGGGAGAGAGTTATACAGGGACATGATCTTGTGATCTGTGCTGTTTCTTCCAGTTTCCTGAATCAGCCACTCTTGCATTTTGTATAGTTTTGGTGCAAATGAAGGTTGGTGTAATTTTTGTAAACAGTTCTGTATTGGGTTATTTATAGTGTGGTAGCTGGCTGAGGTGTAAACTTATTTTCAAAGTAAGTTCCTGGAAATATTCTGAAGAAAGAACTTGAAAGGCTAAGAAAAACTCTTGGCAGTCTGTTGGCTACAAACAACAGCTGGAAAGTTTCCTCTGTAGAGTTCTTTCAGTAACTGGAATATGAAAATCTTTATTTCTCCCTCCAGTTATTTTCCTATAGTTTCCCCTCTGGGCTGCTTCACCCAGTGTCTGTTAAATGTTCTGCAGTCTGTTTGTCTTTAACTCTCTAGTTCTGGCTTCTGTGTGTGTGCATGTTTTTGTGTCTGAATAACCATTATAAAGAAGTTAAAGTAGTTGCCTAGTATTAACTGGCTAGGTGAGCTCTAAAATATGGGCACTTCTCTTTTATTCTGTGACTTTACTTGGATGTTAGAAGTTTCTTAAAAACAAACCAATCAACCCTGAACCACCTTCCCCCAGCCTTGATATTTTTGCCTTACAACCTCCACTACCATCTGATAACCAAATCACACCTTGGGCCCAAGTTGCTTTTGTAGATGAGCTCCTTAGATGATACTGAGATTATAGAGAATTTTTTAATTGGTAGTATTTGTCTGGTTAAACAGACATGTATTTTGTTTAACGATGGAAAGTATTCTTTCAATATCAGAATCTTCTAGCAGGCACCGTAGTTGGGGTATGGCTTATGGATAGGAAGCTGTAAATGAAGCCTGCCTTGGCTTCTGTGCTGTGCAGGTTGAGAGACAGAGCAAAGGCAAACCTTAAAAAACATCTGAGCAACCTCTGACTCTTGCTGATAGCCGTTAGAACAGTATTGCCACTAGGTGTATCAGCTTAGTTTAGAATGTACCTGATCTATAATACTCGTCTAAAAGCTGAGGTTGAATGGAGTGACATCTCTGCAACCTGCTACTTACTGAACTTAATTGATAGTACCTCAAAAACTTTCTACGTTAATTAGTAAAACAATGGATATTAACTCCTCATCTGTAATAAACATTGACCTCCAAACCAGCTTTTGCTTTATATCTTTTTTTATGCCAACAGCATACTGTGTTCACCACAACATACTTAGAGGACATTCTCATACACATCCACATTAAAACAAGAATGTCTGTGTTGCATTAGAACTTGAGCTCTGTTCTTGAGTTACAGGAAGTATAAATTTGCTGTAGGTAATATAGGTTTGGCTGTCAGTAGGCAAAAAAAGTAAATGTTCAACCAGAGGTAAGAACTGGTATTTTAAAGACATTTGGTAAATATCATACTGTTGTTTGACACCTGAAGATGGTGAAAGTCCTGAAATTTCATTCCTGGTGGCTGGATGCTAATCTAACTTTCTGTGTTAGTGCTACAACCAGTCACATAATAACGCAGCCCTTCGTAAAAAGGGATTAATCTGTGAATCAGCTCTGATTGTGAAGGAGGTTGCATTTATGTCATATTGGAGAGCAATCTAGTGCTCTGCCTACATGAAGCGCTTGTTTTTGAGAATAATGTTGCGTTGTGCTTCTAAAAAGCCTTGTCCTCAAATAGTTTGATTATAGCTCACTGTTTTTTACTTATGTAATGAGAGGCTAAATTAAATGTCTTTGAAGTTTGGACTAGATCTTAAAAGATAAATGCTACTTCGATAACTTTATAGCCATTTCATCTGCCATATTAATGTCTGTTGATATTTGCAGGGCATTTTTTAAAATGGAAATTGTGGAACTTAAGGTTTAAAAAAACCCCCCACAAACAACAAACAAAAACCCCAAAACAGACAAGATGAAACATGGTCTGGTGATCACTTGATTTGCATGGTATTCTAGAGGAATTTAATAAGTGAAAGTGACTGTTGATATTAGACCTTTAACAATACTGTAGAGGCTTAATTACTTTGTTACAAAATTAAAAAACCATGCTATTTGATCTCTTATGTGGATTGCTGAATACTGTTCTTTAAATTGTGAAGATTAAATTGAATATTTTCCTGTTTTTTCTATTGTAGGAAAAGTACGGTGGCAAGACTTTGATCAAGATGCTTATGTTGGCGCTACCATGGTGCGATCTGGTCAGGATCCATATGCCCGCAATAAGTTCAATCAGGTAGAAAGCGACAAACTGCGAATGGACCGAAGCATTCCTGACACTAGGCATGATCAGTAAGTGCCAAACTGAGCCATGTTTGACTTGGATTAACCTTTTTGTATTTATGGCTTTTGAATAGCAGGTGTTTTTTCTAAAGCAGGAGCTCTGCAGCTTTCAAAATGATGGGAACACTAGACTGTGGTGTGAACCCTGAACCAGTGGGTGAAAGAACAATGTATCTTATTCAAGTTTTTCTGTTTCCATGATTTCCATCAGTGTGTATTCTGTGTCTAAACTGCTGCTGCATTCCAGTCTCTTTTTATTTGTGTTTATCTGGTGGCTTTTCTTGGTTTCTGTTTGTAAGTCTCTTTCACTGTGAGGAGGATCAGGCAGCGGAGCAGGTTGCTCAAGAGAGGGTGTGAAGTCTCCAGCTTTGGGGATATTCAAAGTCCAATGCGCAGCTGCTGCAGCTGTCTCTGCTTTGAGCAGGGAGCTTGGACTAAAAGATTTCCAGGGGCTCCTTCCTTCTCAGTCTCTCTGTAATTCTGTTCTTCTAGTATATGATGATTGTCAACTCCAGACCTCAAGCAATCCATTTATGCACACCCCAGTGAACACAAAACAGAATCACACTTCAGATGTTTAACAAACAGTGCTATGTTAGGCTGCTTGTGCAGATTCAGGAAACAGTACACTTCAAAGTAAGGAAAAACATTATTTTCTTGTGAGTAGAGAAGATTTTCATTTAGAAAAGGATTTGAGTGACTTGCACTGATCTTGTTTAAGAAGAATTGATTAATATTAAAACAGCAGTTGCTCATTAGGACTTCCATGACTTAAAAATAACAAAAGCAGGTTGAACTTGATTTTAAAATCTTTGCAAGCATAGTCTCAAAGCTTAAAATTTGCCAACTGTGTGTAGTTAATTTGCCTAACTAATTTTACAGTTAGTATGAATGTACATTCACAGCTTTGTAGGTAGAAGAAGCTAGAGGAAACACCAGAGGAAGAGAGAAAAGGAAGTTGCCTGGTTTTTTCTCCTTAAAGCTTTTTAATCCGGAATGGTACAGCGAAGGAGATTTGTATAAAAAAAGTAGACACTGTGTCATTTTTAAATTCTTTGTATAATAGCATGGGCTTAGGTTCCTTTAAGCAGCTGATTTGTAGGTAGAGTAAAGCAAGTTGCGTGTAGTTTGCCAATAATTGAACTGAAAAGTAGGAAGAATCTGGTGTTTCACTTGTTGCCATGAAAGCAGTGAAAACCATAATGCCCATGGTATACTGAGGAGTTTAAAATTACTTTTGAATTTTCTTCATCACATACTTTTTTTTTGGTCATAAGAAATACATTCTAGCTTTTTAGACAAGGTATTCTTTTTCCACAGGAGAAAGCTTAGCCACCAACTTCTAGAAGCTTCTGTGTTGTTGAATGTGGAATTTTTGTAGATATTTAGTAACTTCTGAGGGGGGTCTTAGAGACAAACACTCTCCTTTGAGAAGAACTTAAATAAGAGAGATGACAAGAGAAATTTATATTACAGTGGCTATGTTTGTTTTAACTGTCAATGTTGTGATTACATGCTGACCTGCCTGGATTTTTGTCACTAAATGGAGCTGGAAAAGAACTCTGCAATGGAGAGAGGAGAGAGATGTGTCTGGGGAAGGACTGTATCTGTGCTGTGATGATTACTTAGACTTTGTCTTGGAGCAGATTTAAGTGCCCATCAGTCTGCAAATGGTCATCTTTTTAAAGAAAAAATAACCAAACAAAACAAAGAAACCCAGACTGAATCAGTCATTCCATTAAGTTTCCATGATGCTTTCCCTGTGATGTTGCAGTTAATTTTCCTTCTATTTTGGTGAGGACTTTCACTGCAGAAGCTAAAAAAGGTTGCATGAAATACTTTTTTGGGTACTGTCCAATGGAAAGATCAATAGCCAAAAGAAGAAGAAAATGTTACAGGTCTGAGCATGTGACACTTGGAAGCATGTTATTTTAAATAAAATCAGAGACAACTGGGTTAAGATTAATTTTTTTCTTAAAAAAGATGATGAGGAAATAAATTAGGAAATGTGATGCCAATCTACAAGAAGGGCCAGAAGAAGAATCCAGGGAACTACGGGCCTGTGAGTCTGACCTCAGCTCTGGGGAAGGTTATAGAGCAGATCATCTTGAGTGTGATCGTGAGACGCAGGACAACCAGGTGATCAGGCCCAGTCAGCATGGGTTTGTGAAAGGCAGGTCCTGCTTGATTAACCTGATCTCCATCTATGACAAGGTGACCCACTTAGTTGATGAAGGAAAGGCTGTGGATGTTGTTTACCTGGACTGTAGTAAAGCTTTTGACAGAAGTATCCACTTTAAGTAGTGCAAAGAGAACATTCACCTTCTCTTTGCGCTAGTTAAAAGTAGATACTTCTGTCAAAAAATGGTTTCAACAAACCACAGAGGTTTCAGAAAATTGGTTAACAATATGAACTAGTACAGCAACTCAAATTTCTGGGGGCGGCGGGAAAAAAAGTACTTTTCATGCTTTAACTGGTTTTAAGGACCTATGCTGAGCATCAAAGCTCTAGATTGAAGTTTTCAGTTCAAATTCTATTGTATTCAAATGGCTTTTCTCATTCTGCATTAAAAATTGAGTGCTGTAATTTGAGAAAGTCTAACTTCTGTGCCAAAAGTGATGACATTATTTTTTTGGTTTGAGTTTTAACTGTGGCACTATTGACACAGCAGAATAGGAGGAGGGCTGCTACTGAATCAGTTAAAGCAGGGATTTTTTTTAAAAGCTTGAGAGCAGAAATATTGAGTGAAATATTCCTCCAGTTTTATTTGAAAGTCTAAAGGTCTTAATTTCTCCCTTAGAAATATGCAGGAGTGCTCTTCTCTTGAGTTTTCTTAAAATTGATAGGCTTCATTGCTTTGAGTAATTCCACCCTAAGATGTGTTCTGGCTCAAGTGCTCTCTTTTGCAAAGAGAGTATAAGTTTAATGTGACTTTTAAAATTATTCTAATGTAAGTGCTTCATGTGATAACTGCGTGCACAGTAGGTTTGTCCTCTGTGGGCTATTTGAAAGTTAGCAGGAAAACAACCCTATCTTTTTTGGCACCATAGGCTTTGGTGTATTGTAGCTGGGTGTCTTGTAGCTGTCTAGATGAATTGCCAGAAGCTTGCAATAGAGGAGGCCTTAATTCTTTGCTATCCAGGGAAACATACACATTTGTGATCTATTGCTTCAGTGCACACACTAAGTGGATGATGTTATGGGTGTGTTGTATGGAAAACACAGGTCCTTGGGATTTTGTAGGGTGGGCAAGGAGAAGCAGCGTGTTGCTGCTTGCTTTATGATTCCCAGAAGTAGAAGGTTGGTGATTTATGATGCATGTTGCAGATGTTTAATCAGGTGTGGAGAGGCCTTTTATACCGGCAGAGGCCTAGTTTTAGAGGTTTAGGTAGCAATGTAACTTACCCCTCTTTCCTTAAAAGCTAGTTTGATTAATACTGCCCAGAGTACAAAATTACTTGCCAATTTTGCTACAGCTCCATGCTAGCTGGGTTTATCCCCGCTGGAGACAGCTAGGCCTGTGAAGGCTCTACCCCAAATATTAAGTAAAGGTTATGTGAAGAAATAATCACTTCTGTATGTTACTGCATGAACGGCGATCAGTATTGTGACCTGTCAGACTATAATGCTTTCAGCCTAAACTCAATATACAGTGTTTTCTAATACTGTTAGTTTCTAATTCCTATTCTAATATATTTCTAATATACAATTTTTCTAATTCCTATTTCTAATTCCTACTCCATTCTACTTCCTATCCCAGGGACAAGACAAGAGGTAACGGGCACAAACTTGAATATAAGAAGTTCCACCTAAACATGAGGAGGAACTTCTTTTCTTTGAGGGTGGCAGAGCACTGGAATAGGCTGTCAAGGCGGGTGGTGGAGTCTTCTTCTCTGGAGACATTCAAAACCCACCTGGACAAGTTCCTGTGCAACCTGCTGTAGGTAGACCTGCTTTGGCAGGGGGGTTGGACTAAATGATCTCCAGAGGTCCCTTCCAACCCCGTGTAATTCTGTGTAATGCAATGAGAGTAGTGCCTTTTTTAGGTTTATTGTCAGTGGATTTAAACAGCTTAACTTTATGTAGTCCTGCAGGAAGTATTTTGGGATTTGCTTCTTTTTGCATATTATATTAATTTCAGGCTACTAAAGGTGATGAAAAATGAGTTGAGATAAATGGAATATTTCATTATCTTTATGGTTTGGTAAGATGCGGTTCTGTGTTTAGCTGGCTCACCAGCTAAACAGCTACAGCTAGCTTTATTTTTCAAATTCTGAATGTTACAATCTTTACGAGTTCTCATTAGACTAGAAAGCTGTTTTTATCTATGAATAAGACCAGGAAGTTACAGGAGCTTTAAAAAGAAAGGGAAAAGTGGACTTGTGCCATTCTAAAGAGGAGACATATGGTAGCCTGTGAGCCTGTGTATTTTCATAGAAAACATGCTCATTTACTTAGATTTCTTGAATGCTTTTAATGTAAAATAAGCACTCTGATTTCATATTCAGTTGCATGAAAGGTATTTATGATATGCTTCAGTTATGATAATCCGGTGACTTTTCTGAACCTGCCTATATCTGACACTGACTTCTTAACCTGTTGTGTACTAAAAAAACTGCCAAAAAAAAAAGTGGCAGGAGTTGGTTATGGTCTCACCTGCAAACAAGGTATTTTGTTCTTCCTGGGTAGGTTTACTGCATACATAAGTTGACTAGGTAACTGCTTCATGATGAAGGCTGTCTGCTAAACCTGGGATGTTAATATTATGTTTAAATGACATGGTATTATGTCTTTCAGGTGTCAACGGAAACAATGGCGGATAGATTTGCCAGCCACTAGTGTGGTGATCACCTTTCATAATGAGGCAAGATCTGCTTTGCTTCGAACTGTTGTCAGGTATACCTAAGAGAGACATAGAGACATTGATTATTTTTTTTTTTCCCATCTTTTTGTGAGATAATAGTTTATGATAAGAAAGGGAGGTAATAATCCATTTGTGCAGGGAAAGCTGAGCCTTAATTTCATTGATGCCTCCAGTTCTTATGTTCTGAAATAGTGGCATTAAACAAAGTCGCCTCTAACTACAAATGCATGGAAGTGTGGAACTGATTACTAGAAGATGTTTGGAGATTGTCTAACTAATTTCAAGAACAACTCAGGGAACATGGATTCTCAGGGGATGTTTGACCTAAAGCTATCTGCAAGACTTCCATGTTATGAGTTGTCTAATCTGCTTGTTTCTGGAGGCTGGAATTTTGGGGGGAGTGATTCTGTGTACCTTTCTTCACAAGTGCTTTCTATAAGAATAAGCCAATAGCCTTCATTGAAGATAGGATCCTTACCTATATTCTACTGTGGTTTAACAAAGTAACTGCTTTTATGATATTATTATGGCAAATTAAGACTGCTTGGTATCGAATACTTTTTTTTTTTCCTCTGTTCCAGTGTCCTTAAAAAAAGCCCATCACATCTTATTAAGGAAATCATATTGGTGGATGACTACAGTAATGATCGTAAGTGTTTTTAAAGATCTTAACTTTATTTTGTTTGTTCTGGTAAGACTTTCTGTAAATGCTAATGGGTGACTTGGTTAAGAAAGGTCAAGTGAATAGGGGTTTGCAGAGACTGATCTAAAACTAGCTATTAATTCTTTCATATCTGTCATTGCGGAAATGTGAAGAGTTCTGATAAATACTTCAGGTATATTTTATTACTTCCCGGTAGCTGAAGGAGTGGAGTATGTAACTGAAAACAGCCTTAACATACTAGGTTATCTCATATAAAAATAAAACCTGAGGTGCTTGCACCAAATATTTTTGTAGTACTGCTTTAAATGAATGCTGGTCTCCATCAGTGTCTTGGGAGAATTCCTGCGGAATCTAAAATAAGTGAAGGTTTTATAAGTCTGAGGGTATCAGAATACAAACTTGAATAATTGAAATGTAACATTTCTTGAAG
This sequence comes from Tringa tobata, assembly GCA_033628505.1. NCBI lineage: Eukaryota > Metazoa > Chordata > Aves > Charadriiformes > Scolopacidae > Tringa > Tringa tobata. The sequence continues at coordinate 1,736,870 of JAHREE010000375.1, forward strand.
GAAGTTAGTGTCTGCGTTGCATTGTTAGCTTATAGCTAGTTTAGGATAGGTTTAAGCCTTAATGCTGGCTAAAAAGTGAGCTTTCTTATATGCAAAGACAAGAGTTTATTTAATCCTATAGAAGTGTGGGGTTTTTTCCCTTATGTAATGTAGAAACTGGCTAAAGTAAGCAAAGAGAATACAATTAAACAAAAATTTCAAGAGTTTAAAATTAAATTAGCTTTAAATAACATAAGAAGGTTAGTAATTTCTTAGGCTAGTAACTTTGCTTTATGTCTGAGACAAGCAGGTTGGGATTTTCTTAAGCATATGTCGTATAATTAACTATTTATGACCATAAACATTTTCCACTACAAAGGCTTTGTTTTTCTTTGAGGACAGCCTCCCTTATGGTATACAGTGTTGGATATTAAATTGATTCTCATAACTTGATTTTTTTCTTTTTAAAAATTTTATTATTATTTTATTCTTTAAAGCTGAGGATGGTGCTCTCTTGGGAAAAATTGAAAAAGTGCGAGTTCTTCGAAATGATCGCCGAGAAGGTAGGCTTAATCTGGGGGAAGATACAAATTCATCTGTGCTGCCTTCTCTGTTAATCTTCATCAAGTCTTTTAAAGGAACATTCTGCTATATATTCCATATTGCAGGGGGTGTTTTCACTTTATAAATCAACTTACTAACGGAAGAAATGAAAACAAATGCATTTGTGCAAGTGAAAACAGTGATTCGGATTCATTCCATATTGTTGTGCATGCAGTTGCCCACTGTTGGCTTTTACTGACTTGAGAAATTTCCTTTCACCCTCAGCCTCTCCTTTCTCTTACTGTACTGCATCCTCAGTTAAGCTGCTCCCATTGTACGTAAGGTCTCTCTGTAAACTGTATGAATGTTTGAAATGCTCCAGCTTAAAAATAGCCCTCTTTTTTTCACTGGTTTGATTACTAGAGATCATTTTAAGGATGCAGTTGATGGATAGTCCAGCAAATAGTTTGTTAGGCAGACTTGAGAGATTTTGAGCAGCCAGGAGGGCTGGGACCACATATGCCAGTTTTGCTGAAGTCAGTCTGCCATGTAACAAACTTGTCTTACATTTTTGTTTTCCTCTTTGTTGCTTTTTAAATTATGCTCTCATGTCGCTAAGCCCTTCAGTCAGCAGCTTCCTGGCTATGGAGCTTAAAGAATTAGATACAGGCAACTGTTATTCTACAGCTGTTTGAAATAATAACTGAGAGTTGACAGTTGAAATAGCTGACTGACTTAGCAGATATGTGCTTGTTTATTTTTATAGGTGCCATATCTTCTAGGCTGGCCTGAGAAACAGCTAGAATTGTTAGATTGTCAGAAACTGGAAGTGTCAAGCACAAAACCTGTGTTGTTTTGTAATTAGTAATTGCAAACTGCTGGGCTCTCAGTGTTTAAATATTTTCTTTGGGATGGGATATACTTGTGAACACAGGCTTGCTAGGAAAGCAGGCCTCTTACGACATGCATGGTTGCAGGGCTCTGAGTAAGTTGATATCATTCCTCTGATCACTACAGCACTTAAAGATGGAGATAACAGTAATGGAAAAATGGAAGGAAGTAATATTTTTTAGTTTTATTTTTTAGTAATTTTTAATATTTATAAATATTAACTTTGTACTACATATACAGATTAAATGAATTTTCATTCATACTTAAAAATATGCATCAATGTATCTTGAAAATTTCCTTTTCAGATAAGATTTAAAACACAAAACAAAACAAAAACCCCTACCAAGCCACAAAACAAGACTGTTGAAAGAATCGCAGGGGAAAGACAGTTGAAAGGGGTGGGGGGGAAGGCTTTTGGACGTGAATTAATGAAACATGGTTATTTTTGGAAGAAAGTAATAGAAGACTTGACAGACTGTGGTGAAAAGTGGGAGGTGGGGGTTGGGGGGCAGCAAAAAGGCAGGGAGGGTAAGTTAATGATGGAGCTTTCCGCAGTTCTGTTGTAGAACTGTAGGAAAGGTGTTTGTTTTCAGGACTGATCTAGAATAATATTTATTATTCAAGATAACATATTTATTATAGAGTATAAATGCCATTTATTCTAATGCAGACCCAGCTGTACTTGTGTATTACTCTTTTTGAAAAGGTGCTTTAATATTTCTGCTTAAATCAGATTGAAACCTGTAGGCTAAGGTGCAGTAGGTTGGGAGCTTGCAGGCTGTTTGTTGTGAAGTCATTTCACTGAATTGTAGCTAGATTTTCATTTTGATAATGGAACTTGTTTGTTTGTCCTGAGTTAGAGTAATTTAATTCATGACTAATGTGGAATGCAATAGTCTCACTACTGTTGATTGTTTTCCTCACTAAATACTTTATATGTTTTATCTTTACTTCTCAGGCTTGATGCGCTCTCGTGTCAGAGGGGCAGATGCAGCACAAGCAAAAGTACTGACCTTCCTGGATAGTCACTGTGAATGCAATGAACACTGGCTGGAACCGCTTTTGGAAAGAGTAGCTGAGGTTAGTAAAAAGTTCTTATAAAGTAATTTCCTGAAAGAATAGCTCTTAAATTTTAAAGCCGTCTGGTTTATACTACATTAATTTTATGCATTGTTCTAAGGGAGCTTTTTTTCTCTGAAGTGAGATGATGGAGATGATCAGAGAGTTTCATGATTAAAACCCACTTTTTGTTCATTTAATCTGTGAACACACGAATCTAAAATGGGAATATTTATTATTATCTTTACAAGCAATTCAAATATATGCATCTTTGGTTCTTTAGGGACCTCCTCAGTAAGTGTTGAAAATCTTTAGAGCCAAAGTATAGTTCTCCTTAACCAATATTATCTCAATGCAATTCAGTTTACCTGAGTATTTATGGCTCATTAAGATTCAGTGTGATAATAAGAGAGAGGTTGAGCTGTGAAACTAAAATTCTCATGGAAATTAGCAGGGACTGTGGGCTCTCAGCTTCTATGAAAATGATGCTTAGCCTGCGTCCCAGAAAAGCAATTCAGAGGACTGAGAGTTAAAGTATACTGTTTTCTCCAGGGGTTTGTTATACTTGCTCTGGAGGAATTTAGTTGAAGTGGAAAGCGAATCAAGTGTGATCCCAAGAAGCACTGGGGAACACTCAAGACAAAAGAGTTTTTCTTCTTTCTTTATTGCATTCCCTTTCTGGTAAACTCCCCTTCCTGGAAGGGCTTTCTTTCAAAATGCTCCTGGTTTTGCTAAGCTACTCTGTCTTGTTAATACCCAGTTCTTTGCTTATCCTCCCTCCACTTCCCTTTGCATTCCCTCCAAAAAGGAGGTGGGGGGGTGTGGGTGGGTAAGGAAGTAAAACCCTTGTACTCAACATGCCAATGGAGAACCTATCAATTGATGACTGATTTTCCTCATTCTCTTTGGTTCTGTGATGCTTTACTGTGTGTTCCAGAAATACTTAAGGTGCCTAAGATATATCAGCAGTTAAAATCCTATTTTGGTGTAGAAATAACTTAATTCAGCTCAAACCTGGACACTATTAAAGTACGTAGAGCCTACAAAGCCATTGAGCGTGAGTAATATAGCACTTCCTTCTATTTTTGTGGCTGTGTAAAGTGTTGCATTCTCAGAATGGCTGGGGCAATTTCTCTGCATTTATTAACTAGGAAAATAAATGTGAAGGCATTAAGTATATCCGAGAAGGAAGTGGAGAATGCATGAAGCTAAAGCATAATGGTAAAACCCTAGGATGTGGGAACTGTTTTCAAGTCTTTTTTTTGTAATTGGTTTGAAGCATCTACTTGTTTGAGGAATCAGAAAAGAAATGGTAGTTTTTGTCAACAAACCCCTGCTTTTTAGTAAGACAGCTATTCTGTCACTTACCCTTTTTCTTGTCAGGGCATACTCATTTAGCTTTCTGAAACTGATATTGGATATGAAAAAGTGTTACATTTTCCTAATAACATAACATAAAACCTCTTACTAAATTGTTTAGAGCTTTGTGAAGATCCAGCATTATATGTAGTATCCTCAGTGTGAGAAACCGGTGCATGCATATTTTGCTTTGTGTAGCAGCAGCACATGAATTAGGTTCTTCAAGCTTTGCTCCTCACATTTGTCACCATGATACACAGTAATCTTGTGTGTCATTGAATAGTTTCCAGCGGTATGAATACAGTTTTCCGTTCTTAAAATCTTGATATACCTTTAAATAACTGCTATGGAATTCCAGTTTACCTTCATCTGGGAAGATTCCCAACCAACAGGTGTGGGGTTTGAAGAGGTAGTTTCTCAGCTTTCTGTTTGTTCAACTGATTGAGGCATGGATAGTGTTTACGTATAGTATATGGTAGTTCTTTGATATTTTAAATGGCTTGATTTTGCTCACAGTACAGACTGTATGTTAATTGATGTTAATTGGTAGCATTTTCTTCATAGAATCGTAGAATCGTCTAGGTCAGAAGGGATGATCATAGAGCCCAACCATTAACCTGATACTGCCAAAACCACCACTAAACCATGTCCCTCAGCACCACATCTATGTGTCTTAAATACCTCCAGGGATGGTGATTCAACCACTTCCCTGGGAAGCCTGTTCCAATGCTTGATAACCCTTTTGAAGAATTTTTTCCTAATGTCCAATCTAAATCTCCCCTGGTGCAACTTGAGGCCATGACCTCTTGTCCTATTGCTTGCTACTTGGGAGAAGAGACCCATACCCACCTCTCTACGATCTCCTTTCAGGCAGTTGATCAGGTCTCCCCTCAGCTTCCTTTTTTCCAGGCTAAACAATTTTGATAGTCTTAGTGACAGGAAGCTCAGTAGATGTGAACTGATTTCGTCTCTGACCTCAAAGGTAACTTTTGCAGGTCAGGGCTACTATACATTAATACAGTGTTTTCTGATGAGCCGCTGCATCTACACTGTATGTGGTGGAGAGTTGGGGGTTTTTCTTTGTCCTTTTCTTCCGGAATTGCCCACTTGGCATTTAATTCTGCCAGAGTTTGGGGGGATTAGTTCTGTGTTACAACATACAAATTTGTAGCTTCCAAAAAACAGTCTTAATTGAATCAGTTCTACAATACTCTATCTTGTGTGCTGTAACCACTTAGAAAGCTGTGTCTTTGAACTGTTGCTTGTGTTAGGAGCCCTGAGGCATCAAGCTCTCCCCTTCAATTGAAGGGTGATCCATCCCACAGTTTTCTCTGAGATGGTTTCCTGGTTAGGGTATCTTTGCCTATTGACCGTACTTCCTCAGCACTCCTAGAGGGTTCTGATACTGCTAAGGATTTTTCTTCAGCAATTTGAGCAAAGGCTTAAAGCGGAAGCAACATATATATAAAGTAAATATTTTAGAGTTCAGAACATACAGATACCTGTGTCATCTGGAGATGGTATATCTGCTCCCTCCTGGAGAATGACTTTTCTGCCTGATTCCATAAGGCTACTTTTTATGCCTCTAGATTTTTTTTGTGTGCGTACATTGATTAGGGGAGATTAAATAAGGCGTCAGGGCAATTTAGCCCTTTAATTCTCCCAAAATGTCAACATAGCAATAAGTATACACAATTTTGAAAACAATGTTAACTACTAGGTATTTCATTAACATTTGTCTACTTAGCCTTTTCTGTTTCCGATTTCTAATCACTTTGGTTTTCTAGTCTTATAAAACATCAGTTATATGAAAAAAATAAAAATTGAAGATTCAGATGTAGAACTGAATAATCTTTTTTTTTTTGTGGCGTAGCTGCAAAACCTATGCCACTCATCAAGGTATTTTTAAATAAAGAAGATCTTAAAAAACAAACCTAAAATTAAGAAATGAGATGTGGATTCCTTTTTCATATCTGTCTCAGATTTTGTGACCTTGAATGGGTCACCCTTTAACTGGCACAATGCTGAAAGGAAAATATTTATATTTTCTCTTAAGAGCATTGTGAAACTTAATCTTTGCAGTGTCTTGGGATTTTTAGAGAGTGGAGGAAGCATCGTATGCAGAATCGAGGACAATTTCTGATGGTTTATGAGAATAATTTATATAGTCAAACTCTCTAGAGCATATATAGCCTCCTTATGAAATATTAAAATGAAATATTCTGCTACAAATATCCAAGCACTACAAACTTGCAGTATTCACAGGCTATTTCTTTCCATTATCCCTCATCAAGAAGCACATGGTTTTCCAATTGTGTGTTCCATTATGAGTTATGGCATCATCGCCTCAGAACAAAACAGGAGATTACAAAAAGAAGAGTTCCTTTTTGCTTGTGTATTTGTATCTAAAATGCACATCAGATTTCTACTTCAATCACACTATGGATAAATAAGTGTCTGGCTTTAGGAAAATTTAAAGGGAGCAGCAGTGTTTTAGTATTTTAAGTGAATGAGCTCCCTGTACTTTGGAGACCCACAAGCTCTTTTTAGCAATCTCTAGATTGACAACTTTGTAGTGCCCTGCAAAGCATCACCTTAATGTCTAAGTCTTGACTACTTTGCTGCTGAGCAAATCTGTAATTTCAAATCATGGAAGGAACAACACGCTTCCAAACCAACAAAAGTGGTGGTTACGCATCAAACTGAATGCTGACAACCTGGCTATTTGTGTGTTAGAGAAACAACTGTAAGTTGCTGAAATAATATGTTAGGTATAGCAAGTGATGTTAGTGTGGTGTTGCACAGATATTGATAAAACTAATCAGACCAGCAGTAAAAGCCTGAGGAAATCCCCAAAGTGTAGTGACAGCATGATACCCGCTTACTCAGCACAGTGGAGAAAAGTTGAAGCTTAACTGAAGCTCTACCTAACGTGACACCTGATAGCTTGGGCAACTTTTACCACCATGTTCAACTCTGCGAAGTACAACCATTTGAGAAAATGCAAATTTTTGTTAGGAAAGGTTTTTAGAGATGGGTATAAGTGGATAAGGTGTTTCAGTTTCAGCTAAGGAAAGAAGGAAAAAGACAGGAAGAGTGGTTTTGTTTTTGTATTTCATGCTGATGGATGTATTGTGAATATCTGGATAGGCTGAATATCTTCTGTCTCATCAGTCTATAAATAAAGGAGCTTTTTAATTCTGTCACTTTTTATAAAATGCCTACTGTAAGATCACGGGTGCATCTGAAGCGCTTTAGAGTTTTGCAGTTTAGGTGCAGTAAATCATAATTGGCTCTCAAGTACAGCACAGCAAAACTGTATGCTTGCCATTAAAAATGTGGGCTTGGGGCTACTGCTAAAAGAAACAGGAGCTAAAGATGTGATTGATGGGGGTAGGACAGGCTGGTCTTTTTTTGTCTGTGTTTCTAGTTTGCTTTAGGCCAAGCTAATTAATACTTAGTAGCAGACCTGATTAGGTTTTATGTTACATCCCTCATAAAAGCAGATATTTGGCCCGGGTGCTATAGCTGCAGTGATACTTAAAAGGAATATAGAAATCAGTAATGAGACTTCAGCTTTTAGCTTAGTCTTCAGTTTGGATTCTCTTGGATTCTCCTTTTGGCTGATACAGAAGTTAGTGACCTTTTGCTCACTCAGGCAGAACGACCTACTAAATGCCAACTATGGAATTAGGGCTTATTAAAATCAGCACAGGCTGAATAGTTAAGATTCAGTAAGTGAAAACGGGTGTTTAATGTTGTTATTGGACCAAGCAAACCATTTGACTGAAAGAGTGGCTTTTAAGTCTCTTGTTACGAGCTCAAGCTATTCTTACACTAGTTTGGTTCCAATCTGTTCTGTATAATGCTGATTAGCACGAGGGATGCTTTGCTGAACCACTGCTTAGAATATATATATTGTTGTTTGAAGACATACTTATGAAATAAATTCTTAAAATGGAGATGTTTAGGTTGGTATGTTTTTTTTAACTGAGATCTGTTTTTCTATAACAGAGCTACCAAAATATCTCCTGTTTATTCAGCAATTTTTTATGTTCACACTTTTGGTGATACATTGTTCTGAAGTTATCTGTGCTCTCTGACCGATGTTAAACTGTGGACCGTAAAGTTTTATTTTGAACTCAAGCAAAATGTTCCATCAAACTACCATAGAAGTTGTGCTTCAGTATGTAACTATTTTTTTTCTCCAATAGTTCATGAAGACAAACTGGTTTAACCATGATACCGCATTTCTAATATTAGATGAGTCTTTTTTTAGAGTACTGATGTCTTGTGATCCTACTGGATGATGCACGTGGGATTGTTGGAAAGATTTTTGTTTTTTCTTGAAACATTTTGCCAAAAACATCAGCTAAGGTAATTAATATTGCTCAGAGAAGTATATGAGACCATGGTTGGACAGAGGAATGTGGAATCTTGGCTGCTGGAGATTAATAGCATTCATTAGTTTGGGGTGGTTTTAGGTTCTCTTTCCTATATAAGTATTGGATTGTGAAGTGTGATTCTTCTAGTGTAAAATGGGTTAGTGTTAACCTAAGACTTTTCTGATTGCAGAAAGGCCTAAGTGTTCTTAAAGGTTGAAATAATAAGACCATAATACATTGCATGGCTAGAGATTTCCTGTGGAAAATATGAATTGCCTGGATGCTGCTTTTCTTTGAGCTAGTTTTAAAACTAAGAGTGGAAGTGCTCTTTGCTTGACTGCCTTTAGAACTACAAGTTTGCTGCCTTCTTCAAGAGCAAGTCAGAAGAGGGGGATTACTTGACTCTAGCCTAGAAGAGAAAGAGGATTCCCAGCCATATCGTGTGGTTTCTGCTTTCTGAAGCAGTGCTGAGCAATGCTATTCACAGCACTGGCTTTTCACAGCCATAAGTTGAAGGGAGAGCTGGGGGAGACGTGCTAATGAAATCTGCTGAACTGTTCAACATCTCATCCTGCCTGAACCTTTATATATTGATTTCATTATTTCAATATTACTTTCTAATATTTATTTTAGGACAAGACCAGAGTTGTGTCACCTATTATTGATGTAATTAATATGGACAACTTCCAGTACGTGGGGGCGTCAGCTGATTTAAAAGGCGGTATGTACCTGTACTGGAATACAAATTTTTTTTTAATATAAAAAAAAGCATCAAGAATCAAAGCTCATAATCACTGCAGTTGTGGAATGGGCACTTAACATACTGTTCTTCCCTTTCGTATATCTAGTTTAAGTTCTATAGGTCAGTTGTTTTTAGGCTTGGATTTTAATTGGCCTTATTGTCTTCTCCTTTAAAACAGTTCATCTTTATTATACTAATTCTTGTAAGTTTATGCTGCCTTTTTCCACACTCCAGTCTTTGTAGCATTGTGTAAATGTGTTGGAAGCAGCTTATGGCCAGAGCTTACGATTCTCTTTTTAGATAAGATAGGCTTTAATTGCTCTCTAACTCTAAGCCCATCAGCAATGCAGTGCCTATGAGTTTTTTTCCAGATGCTGGTTTGCCTAAAATATTAAACTCTTCTGAATAAGCAGAAAGCTTTGGAATGTGTTTCAAAATTGAATGTTTTTGTTGTCCGTAATCTGTAACTGTGAAGAGAGCAACATGTGACCCTGAAAATTTGTAGTATTTATACCTTTACAGTTACAAAATTTATTGTTAAATCGAGCTTAGAAGTACTAGTTTCATTATGTCTAACTAGTATAAATTGCTGACAGCAAATAGTAAAAAGACTTGTGAAGCTCTCAAATAAATAAAAAAAAAAATAATAAGACTAACACCACCACCCCACCTCCCCCCCACCCCCAACAAACCTCCCCTTTTTTCACTGTAAGCAAGAATCTAGCATTTAAAATAGCTGTTCTGTACATACACACCACACCCTCTCCCCCTTTTTTTTTTTCCTGAAATAATTGATTCCACAGCCCTGGAAACTGAACTGTTTGCACAAAGATATAAGGTGAGCCACAATATAGAAATTATGCACTGCTGTTCCCACAGTGTTTCAGCTTTTCCTGAATGAGTGAGGAAGGAAAAAACATTTTTGAGCCTGTTCTGTCAGTCCCTAACTGGCCACCAAGTGTTGTTCATGTATACTAAAATAAAAGCAATATTTGCATAATGCCACATATGCTTCAACTTCCAGTCAGTGATTTGGAGGTGAGAGGTTCTATATCCTTTTAATTAATGTTCTGAAATGACACCTACAGTGCGTATATTCACAGTATGCTAATGGATAGGTCTGTGCTATTGTCTGCATGCCAGCTTTATTAAAACCTTAAGGCTTTTACCCAGTCTATTCATTATCCTTGAGTATGGAAATCTCTATACCATTATGTTCTTTTATTGTTGTCTGCAGTAGGAGGAGGAATTCTTCCATTGAAACCTTCGATTGGTTCCTGCAGTGTTCATGCTCTTTAATTCTTCCTAAGTGAAGTGGTAGAAGATTGAGAGATCATTTCACTTGTTACTGCTTTTCATGTTTCATCTTTGGAACTACGTTTCCCAATATTTTTTTTTTTACTTTCTAGCGCTCGTTTTGTCCTCTTGCACACAATAGAGATTCTTTTTTTAAAAAAAAAGAATTTAAAGTGTGTGGAGCCTTCATACTTCTGGATTAAGGAGTGAGAGGCTGTCTTTTTTTTTAATGTTAACAATAGGAATGTTGCACATACCAGTGTTTAAAGCTATTTGGCGGTCTGTTGAAACATGAATAATATATTTCTTTTCAGTTCCCAGAGGACAGATTACCGTGTTAGAGGCACTACAGCATTTGGCATCACAGGATGCTCGCTGGGGCCAAGTCTAAACATGGAGACCAAACTATGCTTTCAACCATAGATACAGTATCTGTGTGGCTGAAGCAGGGAGAGTTGAGACAGCTGGGACAGCAGTTGTGCCTGGCCTGTTTTGAAAGGACTTAATCACCCAAGACAAGCAACCTGGCAAATGCTACAAACTTTTTATAACCGACATGGCTGAAATACTTCCCAAGTCTGACCGATACTAAATCCATGCACTTCGTGTTACAAATTATTTTTTTTTTTGAGGAGGGATTTGCAAAAATGTTTATGCTGCCCTGAGAAATACTTCAATTACTGGAATAAACTGTAGTTAACTGATATCTAATAATTTAGAGTATGCCTATGATGCAGTTTACACTGGATAGAATTTCATATTGGATATGCACTTGTGTTTAAAAATACTCCTTTTACAGAGTTACTGATATTATCTCATTGAGTGCAGATTTTTCCCAGAGCCAGTGAAAATGGAGATGGAATAACAGTTTTTATGGGTAGACAATTTATGCACTTGTTCAGAGTTTGTAACAGAGTGCTGTGTTCCAAAAGAGACCCCTTGTGTTCACTGGAGTGTATGTAACTCTATCTCTACAGCTTCTGCCGGAGAACAGTAGGTATTTTCAAGTTCTCCCAGATGCAAGTAGTTTTGCTGCATATGTATGATGAAATGCGACTTTTTAACTGCATGGAAATACTGGAGCTCATTTTGCTTTTCATGCTGGAGGCTTTGCAGTACTATCGATAGCAGCCATTTTACTGTTTTGCTACTTGGAGTTTTGGAGTAGTTAGATAGTCTTTCATTTTTACAGTGCAATGCTTCATGAAATACTCAAACATGGAGAGAAGGAGTTGGCATGTGTGCCTGTTCAGGATAATTTCTGTATTGTGTGTGTGATAAGTATCTTGTGAGTTAAAATGAAAACTGTTTAGTTTTTAACTCTCTGCATCAGTCATTACCATGCACATTTATGGATGCAGACAGACAGTTTGTAGGACTGTAATTTTTGTCTGTTTACCGTAGATTTTTCCTCACTTCTCCACAAAGTAGTTGCTTTATCTTTGTGCTGGAGAAAGAAAACTATTGACATCTGTACACCAGAAATAAGGAATGACTTCCAGATATGACCTAATAGAATCTAAATGTGTGTGGCAGCAGGCTGGTTGCTAGGTGTGCTGGGAGAGGGCTATGAACCTTCTGTAGGTTTTTTTTTAATAGATCTTCATGCTTATGGGCGTAACAGATCAAAAATTGCTATGAAAGTGTTTCCTATGGGAAGTTTGCCTTATACCAGCTGTGTATTATTGCCTAAAGGAGTGAATTCATATGGTTGTCAGGTAGACCACCTTGCTGCTGTAGGTGGCCAACTGGTCTTGTCAGTTCTAGTGATCTCTATGTGTTTCTGTGCTAAACTCACCAAAGGACCAGAACAGCTGTTGCTGTGTGTGTACACACAAGGGAAGTAAGATTTTGGTGCTTTAGCACTTGCCTCAGATTTAAGAAGTGAAGCACTTAAAGCATGCAGTGGGAAAGCAGGAAGTTAAATGAATGTTAATAAGATAAGTGGGAGTTACATAACCTGTTGTGACCTTCATGATACAGAGCTTCTGCTGATAGAGGAGTACTAAGGGTACTTAAAGCCTGTATAAACATAAATATGTGATCATTTGATAAGAGCTGAAAAGCAATTGTAAAGTGCAGACTGTTGGGTGCATTTGAAATGTCTGAAGATCTTCATATGATGTTCTATTTGATGTAAGGATGAGACAGCGGATTCATATGCAAGGCTTTTTGCTTTGTCATTTGTTGACTGGGTTTCTTGCATTGTGTAATAGATGGCAACAAGAGAAATCAAAGGGGTTTTTTGTACTTGAGATTACTTTTTTTTTTTTCTTCTTATTGACCTGTCAATTTCTTTACCTTTCATCTGGGCTCCTATTTGTTTATTTTCTACCCAGAAGTTTGTATGTATTTAAATAACGGTTCCCAGTTTTTTCAGTCAACATTACGTTACTACAAGTTGAAAGATGACCGTAATTTTTTGCATCCTACTCTATTTTCTTGTTTTTGAAGGCTTTGACTGGAATCTAGTGTTCAAGTGGGATTACATGACACCAGAGCAAAGAAGAGCACGGCAAGGAAATCCAGTTGCTCCCATAAAGTATGTCTGTACCACCACTTTTCCCTCTAAAAGATTGTATTTTGCAGCTGAGCAAAGTTAGAAATCACCTTCACTGAGTCTGAAAGGGGATCTTTACTATAGCTTTCATTAATATTGAAATTTCATTTGTATTTATGTAGCATTATGAGAGTCTCAGAAATAGATTGTATTTGAAAAAGATATTTTAAAGCACGCTAGTAGATTGTTTCCCTTTAAGAAAAAGTGGATGTCACTTTGATGCTGTATCTTTAGCCCTCAAAACTTTAAACAGTTTTAATGCTTTATTGCTGACACAAATTGCTACCCTTCACATAAAGAACTTGTTCACCAAATGGAGATTTGGAAACTGTCTCAGAAGGTGGTCATAGCACTATATATGCTATAGAAATTTGTACAGACAACATTTGAAGTGATAGATGCAAAATCAGTTGCACTTGAAAGCATTGCAAATTTTTTCAAGGAGATATTAACCTTGAGATGCAAATAATAGCTACCTCCCAGTTCATGGTTCTGTAAGTATTTGATTATTTTTTTTTTCTTGTCTTTTTAGGACACCCATGATAGCTGGTGGGTTATTTGTGATGGACAAATCCTATTTTGAAGAACTAGGGAAGTATGACATGATGATGGATGTCTGGGGTGGAGAAAATTTAGGTATGTATATTATTTACCTTCAGATCGGTCTTGAAAGAAATTGGTTTTCATCATAGCCTTTACTGTCATGGTCTCCCTGTTTTTGTCTGAAGAGGGTTAAAAGCAGAGTTAAATCTTTACATGCATTATTGGCAAAATCCAAAAGGTTCATTCCAATTAAAGGTTTAAAACAAGTTAGGAATTATATGCTAAATATGAGAGAATAAAAATATTTGTTTATTAAGCCATGAAAGTTTTTTTTTTTGTTATGGAAGTTGGCTGATAAAATAAAAAAAATTAAAGGATGTAGATAACCAATTACTTCCAAAAATGCTATCTTCATCATTTTAACTTTTTTTTGAGAATCTTCAGAATTGAAAGTGCTGGAAAGTATACATGTGGGTTTACATTTCTGGGAATTTATGGAGGGGGAATTAATCAAATTCATGTACACAGTAGAGGAAGTCATGGGTAATGAAAGAAGGTGACACAAGATATTTCTAAATCATTTATTAAACAAACAATGCCACATACATTTAATAGATGACAATGACTTTTTTGATTAAACCTTCAAATGCATAATTTAAGAAAAGAGCTTTAGCATACTGCATTGACCTTCACTTTTAACCAGAATCTTGCTTTATGTTGTTTTAGAGGCATTTATTTCCTAATACTTATGTCAGTCTCATGCTACGTTTTGAGTGTTTAGTCTGCACTTGCTTGTCTAATGCAAAAGCCTTTATCTTTGATCAGATCACCTTGTCGTCTTTCACTAGGCTGTCCTCACTGAGTGCAACATCCCCACATGCTGGGCTAATAACTGTATGAACCTGCTATTAAAACTTCATAAATAATGCTTCAAAGTAGTACAAGAAAACTCTTCACAGAAAGAGTGGTCGGGCATTGGAATAGGCTGCCCAGGGAGGTGGTTGAGTCACCATCCCTGGATGTGTTTAAGAGATGATTAGATGCGGTGCTGAGGGATATGGTGTAGGGGAGGACTTTGTAGAGTAGGGTAGATGGTTGGACTCGATGATCCCAAGGGTCTCTTCCAACCTGGACGATTCTATGATTCTATTATTCCTCTGCTTTCACAGTTTGAGAAGCATGGGACCAAATTTGAGCTAGATATGGGAAAGCCTAAAGTCTTCTATCTATGCGTAATTTACTTTGGTAGAAACATAAAAGTGCTTTTGGTACTAACTTAATAGAAATGCTGACCAGTCATTTAGTGTGATTCTTATTTTTTTCATTCTAAGTTCAAAATAAGAGTTGTAGGAATGAAGTAGGTGCTGTGAAGAATGTACAGAGAGAATGTCACATTCAATTGCTTTAAAAAATAGTTTTGCCTATTTTTCCATGTTAATTAACTGGAAAATCAAGACCATAAGTTACTGACAAAGGCAATATTGTCATTAATATTTTTTGGAGGGTGATCTGTCTGGAGATTAGACTATGGTGACTGTCTAGGATTCATAAATATGCCTAATTGGCCTCGATGCAACAGAATTTATCACTGAAGTAAAACAAATAAGAAATGATCCTTGTAAAAGCAAAGGCCATTCAGAAGAAAGACAGTTAACTTGCACTGTCAACAGCTGAAATTACAGCCCCTCTCTCTCTTTCTGTGGACAAGCCATCAAGAAGACATGCTCTCTGACATTCAGGGTTGGTTTCGGCTGGTTTTGGTTTTTAATTTTTATGACTTATTTTGTGTATGTGGGAGGAAGGCTTCCAGGGCAAGGAATGGCACTTAAGTCATAAAAGGTAGAAATTGACTTTAAATGAGCCTTATTATTATAACTTTAATCTGTGGAAAGATACTGAATGATTATGAAGAGGCTTGAAACTAAGGCTAGCACTCTGTAACTGGTAGCAGCTGTTGGACTAAAAGGGGAAACATCAAAATTGAAACAGTGCTACTAGAAGCACCCTTCTTACTGTGCTTATTTGGAGTGAATGAGGAAAATCGCTCTGTCAGCACTAGGTGACTTCTGCCTGTCAAAGGTCTAAGTTGAGAAATGTGTATAAATATGTGTATAAGTGTATAAATATTTCTAGACCTTATTGACTTCACTGGCAGGGTCAGCTCACTAGATTGGCTTAGAAGTGTACTGTCCATAACCTGTCTGTGTGTTTTGTTTGGGTTTTGGTGTTTTGGGGGGGGGGTGTTATTTTTTTTTATTGGTTGGACTAGGTGATCTTAAAGGTCCCTTCCAACCTAGACGATTCTGTGATTCTGTGACTTAATATAACTCCTTCCACAGCCAGTGTAAGGAGCATCTGGTTATCTGCTGTTATAAGTTAGCACCTCTAATCTATCGATTGTTGTATCGAGCCTTGATTTTGTCCACTGTGTTATTCCATCTTTAGCTAAAAAATTGTGTTACAAGCTAGAACATTAGTTTATCTGTTATGGGTACATACTGTTGCTTAGCCTTTAGATAAAGCAGAGTAATAGTACACATAGACCTACCTTACTCTGGGAAATTGCAGTGTGGTTTATGAACTTGGGGAATGCTGGTAACCTCGGATAAGAGAATGCACATGGATTTGCTTCTAAGTTAATATAATTATTTCTCCTGAGTTTGGAAAGATGCTCAGATATGCCTTTATCCTAGGTTTTATCAGAAAACCATCTTACTGATCTTCTCAGCAATAATCACTAAAAGTCTTCTCTGTAAATAGTATACTACAAATTTACAGTATTTTGTGATGTAGGTCTGTCTTTCATGTTTATGTTTCAGAGATCTCATTCAGAGTTTGGCAATGTGGTGGCAGCCTAGAAATCATCCCTTGCAGCAGAGTGGGTCATGTGTTCCGTAAACAGCATCCTTACACGTTTCCCGGTGGGAGTGGTACTGTGTTTGCAAGGTAACTGTTAAGTTCTTCAGCTATATAGCAATGTTTTGGATTTCTTCAGATGATCAGCAGGTGGCAGTAATTTCATTTTAAGGATCTTTTCTTTAGAAATATTTGCAACGTTATCTAGCGTGGAAAACTATTAATTAAAAGGAAATAAATTACTTTGAGGCAACTGTGCATATTAAGAGAAGAACCTAAGAGTTCAAAAAGGGAAAATTCCAGTAGGCGCAGCCTAAGAATCTGGAAAAGAAGGAAATGCTTAGCTTGGCATTCCATAAATTTTGAGAACTTTGTGTTTATTTGGTTTTAAAGGAGGCTTTATTTTCAGAACTGTCTCATAAATCTTGATTTTATAGAAACAGTTTCATCATTCACTAAGAGCCGGAATACACTGTTATGAATATGCTTTGCTTGCTTTTTGCTAACACTTTATCAGTATGTGATATGCAAATGATTATGTAGACTGATTCTGGCATTTGTGCCATTCTGTTGGCAGCTTCATTCTATATCATATTTGCCTTTCCTGTGATATGTTTAAAAATGCTTTTTCTGTAGATCTAAGAAACTGATTACGTTAATATGCCTGTTAATTTTGCTGTTGATAAAACATAGTGGTTGCTAAAATACTGAGCTATTTCCTCAGTTTCTCCTCTATAGACTGAGAATAGCAATCCTGATTCATGTTCATAGTGTTTTTTAAGTAATATCGATGAAGGTATTACATGACTGTATGGTGGAGATTTGGACCAAGGCTCTATCAGTTGTAGCTGAAGAATCACTGTATGCTTTGTTTTAAAGAATTGGACTTGAGTCTCAGGAGGCTGAAGCAGTACAAGTCTCAGATAAAGGTTCTGTGGGTTAAGAGCTGCGAAGCAAATTGTTTATTTATCCTTGAAGGGACATGGAGCCCAAACTTGGTTTAACATGAAGCAACGCAGAGATCGCAGTGTACTTTAATTCATGAAAATGTTGTAAACTGCCAATATGTTTGGACTTCTGTTTCACCTTAGATTGAGGAACCTCCTTAGGGTATAGTTCTTCTCTTCCACACTGGTTGTGCCACCAAGATGGTTCTAATGAATTTAATTGTTTGCTAAAATAAAGTCATTGTCCTGTTTCTTCCACTAGTTCCAGTAGGGATTTTTCTGGTCTTTTTCTTTGAGATCTGTATTTTATGCTACAATGAAAAATGAATAATAGTACTTATAGGAAAACAAAAGCTAGCAATGAAATATACACCTTAATATGTCACATCTCTATTCCAGTATTTGTAGTGTGCATCAGGAGGGTAGAAAGATCTACCAATTAAACTGTATTCTGTAGGCTTAGGATCCATGTTTTAATGTTTTGGTAGGTTTTAAAATTACAGTGTCATAACAAGGAGCATAGTTAATAAAAATAAATATATAAACTGTGCAGTTTTCCCACTTCTCTGCAGCTTTTCCATCCTTGGGCTGTTGCTAAGATGCTGCTTTTCTTGTGATGTAAATAGATACTTAAACATAGCTCAGCTGAAAAGTAGGAAAAAGATGTGTCTATATGCATGCAAGGGTACAGGAGATATCAGAAATGCATGATATTAGCAGGCATTGAAGGTTCTGCATTCATACTGGGATTAAAGCCTTTGGATTTTGTGGTGAAGTTAAATCATCATTTTGATTTGATCACTTAAATGTCCTGATAATTGCTATGACAGTTTATTTTTTTTTTTAAAGTCACATTGTGTTTTCCAGTCATTTGTATTCAAAATGACTTCAAAAAGTAATCCCACGTGTACTTGAATGGTGAGCACAGCTGAAGCCTGGAAATTAGTGTCTTGGGTACTTACATCCCTTTCCAGATCTACCTTTCTCTGCAAGCGGTTTATTACCTGTGTCCTTGGTTGTCCAGCTGTCTCAAATTCTGAAATGCCATTAGAATTGTTTCGTTGGAATTATTTTTAAATTGACCTGGAAAAGTTGCATATCACTTAAAAGCAGGGTTGACAAGTTGCTGTATATTTGAAGGTCTCCTCATCAGTCAGATTTCTTGGGTGTCAAATGTAACAAAATGCCTTAAAATCAGTTTTAGCAATGACAGAACAAGAAACCTGAGGTAGTATAATACAGGTTTTATCAGATATTTGTTGGACCATGGTGCCAAGAAACTTGCTGCATGGAATCTAGTGCTAGTCTTGCAGTCAGGACTTATACCATCATCTGTCCCTTGACTGTATGCAATTTGTTCTGGGGTAATGCTCGGGGTGGAGCATCTTATTTTTAACTGACTAGTCAGTATGCACTGCCTTTTGGCAGCCAAAACAAATGGGTAATTCTGGATGAGAGTCTGGGAGTCCTGTTTCGTCCTGGCTCTGTGGTGTGGGCAGATATGTTTGTGTTCTGGCAGGTTTTGTTAGACTGTTATGCACCGCCTTAATACATGACTTCAGACGAGCTAATAAACCTTGCATACCCTGGTCTGCTCCATGCAAAGCTACCTCTGATCTCTTAGCGCAAGGTTTTGTTGACTGTGGCTCAGCTTTAAGTGCTGAGTACACCCTACATTGTGTTCCTCAGTGCCTTCTCTGGGGTCTTACTAGTTTAGGCAGTTCTCAGCATCTACATGGTTTCTGTAACTTGTGTCGCACTAAAACTGAACTGTTTATCCCTGAGTATGGGGAAGCATGATGAAAGCATGCATTATGGCCTTGGAAGTACCTTTGGAGTCGTTAAACCCTGGCAAATGTTAATAGTTCCTCTCCCACCACCAAAATCTGTTTGGCCTGTGGGCAGCCAAGCTGATTGCTGAGCAAGCAACAGGGACAGGTGCTGAGTGGCTGGCTCTCACACAGGCCTGAGGGACTGCAAGTGAAGATAGACTGAAATAGCTCTCTCATCTGGACTGAATGGGATTTTGCTTACAAAAAACTTAAAGGAATCTTTGCAAGGAGAAATCAGTCCTCAAACAAAAAAAATGATTGGGGTTTGTCTTGTGAGGTTTTTTTTCTTCCCCATGTCCTTCCTTCTCAGCAGGCAGCAAGAACAACTCACTTTATACTGCCTATTTTTTATCTTCTGAATTGGAAAATCATATAAAAAGTCATTGGCTGAATGAGTTTACTCCAGTTGCTTTAGATGAACTTACTGCCAAATGTAAAATAAGTTCAGAGTTAGTTGCAAGTGAAATAAGACTTAATTTTCTAAGCATAAAATTATGATCAATAGAAGTAAATGAGTTTTTCTATCCCCTGGCTTCCATGTAAAAGGCATTACCCTCTGGGAGTCCAAAAGGAGATTTAGAGACACCAGTTACATAAATGCAGGAATTTTAGCATTAAAACTATTTTCTAATTACTGGATCTCCTCCATTACCTCAGCTACAGCAGACTTGCTTAGTTCATAGCCTTAAATAGTAGAAGTAGGATGAAAACTGAAAATATGTCTTGACTGTGTTAGCATATGTTTTCAGAAAGGTAAAAATATTATTAAATATTGCCAATTGTTGAGATTTTTGTTTCCAATTAGCTTAGTTATCCAGGTGAACACTCATAGAATTTGGCTTCTGGCAAGTTACTCTTATAAAAAGGAAAAAACCAAACAACAACCTAACAGCTTCCATGAAGTTTGCAGGAAGAATTCCAAGATGCGTACTAATTTCTGGATGAAAACCTAAAGCAGTGTTGAGTGTGGAAAAAACATTATTTCATTCTAAATGCATTGATTTCGGTTATGTTACTCTCCAATGGTTTTCTGTTACTTGGATCTTTAATATGCCTGGCGTGAGGCAGCTGACTATATAGTACTAGGAGGGATTAAAATCAACCCAAGGATAAACGACATGGTTTAATTGCAGCTAGAGAAAATTTAACCTCTGTGTGTGTCATATGATTGTTCCTAGAAATACACGCAGGGCAGCAGAAGTCTGGATGGATGAGTACAAAAATTTCTATTACGCAGCAGTGCCTTCAGCCAGGAATGTACCTTATGGCAAGTAAGTCACAAGTGCTTCTTTGCCCTATTCATTTATTCCTCATGAGACAGCACCTTCTGAGGTGAAAGCAGTGCTAGCTCTCATGTGTTATCTCTTTAAGATATAGTTCTACAGTTCCACTTTCTTGAGTTTTCTGTGTATTCCTTAATGTATACCAAGACAGCAGCCTGACTTTGAAAACTGCTCCTTTTTTTCCCCTCTAGTATTCAAAGCCGAATGGAACTCAGAAAGAGACTTAGCTGCAAACCCTTCAAGTGGTATCTTGAAAATGTTTATCCTGAGTTACGGTGAGTTTTGGCTGAATTGGTGATAGTATGGAGTTTTCTTTTTTTCCCCTCCCCAGAATCATCAGTTACTCTTTCCCCTTCCTTGGATGTAAAGGATGTTTTTTAATTTATTCATGAAAGGAATGATTTGCAGGCTTTTTTTTGTTTATTTTTATTAGTTGCATTCATAAAGAGATATTTTTCCCCTAGTAAGCTCCTTTTCCTTTTTCTACTTACTGCAACTACAGCTGCAGTGGCAGGTTTTTTAGAGAACAGTGCCCAAAGGACTCAAATGATGAGCCTGAAGTTAGTCTCCTACACAGGCCGTTTGTTTAAAAGTGCACTGTTCTGTATCCTGTTGTTGCCCCTTAAAGGCATTTGCCTTCACCAAAGCACACTCCTAACTGAGCGAGGAGGCTGAATCTCAGCACAGAACAAGTAATGGGAGTCAGCAGACAAGAGGGCCTTGTCTGTTTGGCAAACCAGGGGAGATGCTGAAGACTTAAGAAACTGAGTCTTCTGCTCTTTCTGTCTCTCATTCACTGTCACTGGATAATGACTAGTAGTGTAATTGTAAGATACTGTGTTTGGCTTATAAGAATACTAATTCTTTTTCCTGGGGGGCACTTCATGTCAGTAGAGTCAGGTAACTGCTAGTGGCATTTCGGCTTGGAATGCAAAAGCACCAGCCATGACATGTACAGAACCACACATACTAAAGAGTTTCATAAACTAGGATGATGCTGAAGAAGTAAATTATTCTTTATTTTTCTCTTAGAAGTGCCAGAGCATATTTATTATTGTTTGATTTGTCAGAAAAAACATATCTTGCGAGCTCTCCTGGAAAATGTGCTATCATAAGCATTACTTATGTGTAATGTTGTCTTGCTCTGTGTCATCTCTCATGTGCTCATTCTGCTGACCTGAATTATTACACTTGTATTATAGCCTGAAGTTTTAAAAGGACCTAATAAGCCCGTTTCCCTGCCTTTGTGGAGTAGTCCATGAGTTCATGGACTCTACCCCACAACTTCACTTTGGTTCATGGGTTTGCGTGGTATTTCCATACTATATGAGTGTACTTTATGTGCAAATAGATAACAGCAAAACATTGATTATTATATATATATATATAAATTTTTTTTGTTTTTAATTCCTAACCCCTTTTCTAACACTTCAGTAACAACAGTCTGGGAAAAATGTAAAATGTCATATTTCTGCCACAAGCTAGCTTGGTTGAAAGAACAAGAGGGCTTGATGACCGTAACTGATAGTATTAAGCTTGAGTGACCTTAAATGATGACATTAAGTCATCTTTAATTTGCTTTTTGTGCTGAATTTGTATGTTCATCCTCATTTTCTAGTACAAGTCTTTTTATATTCTGTCCTAAGCTTGCAAGTTTACTCATGTTTGGTCAGTTCATGATGAGATAATTGCCTTCTGTCTTCAGAAGATGATTGAGATTTCCAGATAGCAGTCATCACTCATGTTTAACCTGTCATCTTAAAAATACTCCGAGTAAGGACAAGGAGTTTTTAAAAAAAAAACCAAACCAACAAATAACAACAAGACAACAAAAACCCTGCATTAAGCAGATATTTCTGGTTTTATTTTAGGGTACCCGATCATCAAGATATAGCTTTTGGGGCTTTGCAGCAGGGTACCAATTGCCTTGACACTTTGGGCCATTTTGCAGATGGCGTTGTTGGAGTTTATGAATGTCATAATGCCGGGGGAAACCAGGTCTGTATGCCTTTTTTTCTTCACACACACACACCCCCCCACACACCCCCCCCGTATGTGATCTTTAAATAAATGAAAATAATAAGTAAAACTTTTCAACTAAAGCAGGTACTGTGTGCTGGTGATAGGAAGATGAACCCCAATCAGCAGATCAGTTATTATAAAAGATTGGCTAAATAACTTTTCCCTTAAATATAATTTTGCATTTTCAGGATTAGAATCTAAGCCTAGAGATTCATTCAATGTGCATCAGATTATCCCCTTCCTTTGTCTCTATTAATATTTGTTTTTACACTAGAGGCCAGTAACTTCCTTCCCAGGAGCTTTATACTTGTATAGAAAGCTTTTTTCAAAGAATTGGTGTGTTTGATTTTTGGGGAGGGATTTTTACTTCAGAAAAGATTTAGGTTATATTAAGCATATTGCCTAAGGCCAGCAAAATAGAAGAATGCTTTACTGTGATGTCCTATTAGTCATTTCCAATTTGTGGTAGTGGGATATAAAAAAAACCAAACAACTGCTCTTAAATCCCTATTTGGCTCCTCTAGAAAACAGAGGTGCCTAAATGTCGTAATCCTGTTCATTCACAGTAAAGGGAGTATTTTAACAAATCCTTTCTAATCCTACTCTTAAACTGATTGCACATGTGTCAAATCAGTAAATGAGAACATTAATTATTTCAAAGAATCTATTTATGCAGTTGTGACTTAGTTATAATGAAATCTATGCATACGTGCTCACTGTTCTGTGAGCTACTTTGTCACTAAATTCCTTTCAAAATCAACCTGACTATAAATCAAATGTAAGATTAATACTTAAAGTATATCTGTTAAAATGGAGTGCAACAAATCAACTGTTGAATGAGTATCAGAATTTTGTTCACTCTGTTTTAAATTAGAAGGGTAAAACCCTAAATTCAGCTAAAGACTAGAGTAAAGGGGTTATTTTCTGGAAGATGGTGCTGGTCTCTTCTCACAGGTAATTAATGACAGAATGAGAGGGAATGGCTTCAAGCTCCAACAGGGTAGGTTTAGACTGAACATTAGGAAAGAATTCTTCACAGAAGAGTGGTTGGGCATTGGAATAGGCTGCCCAGGGAGGTGGTTGAGTCACCATCCCTGGATGTGTTTAAGAGCCCTTTAGATGCGGTGCTGAGGGATATGGTGTAGGGGAGGACTTTGTAGAGTAGGATAGATGGTTGGACTCGATGATCCCAAGGGTCTCTTCCAACCTGGACGATTCTATGATTCTATTGGAGAAGAGAAGGTTCCAAGGAGACCTTACATTGACTTTCCAGTATCTGAAGGGCTTACAAGAGAGCTGGAGAGGGACTTTTTACAAGGGCATGTAGTGATGGAAAAGGGGTAATGTCTTCAAACTGGAAGAGGGTAGATTTAGATTAGATATCCGGAAGAAATTTTCTGCTATGAGGGTGGTGAGGCACTGGAACAAGGTTGCCCAGGGAAGCTGTGGATGCCCCACATGCCACCTGGAGGTGTTCAAGGCCAGGCTGGATGGGGCTTTGAGCAACCTGGTCTAGTGGGAGATGTCCCTGCCGTGATAGGGGGGTTGGAACAAGATGATCTTTAAGGTCCCTTCCAACCCAAACCATTCTATGATTCTGTGTTGATTTGAATGCATTGCCATTGTACATTTGAGATGTCTGTTTTTTCCTGTCATTAAAGAGAATATATCTGGGGAGGCTTTTTCTATTACCTTTATGAAAGTACACTCATCTTTTCATAACACCGCAATGGTTTTTAGGACAAAGGGTGGACATGTCAGAATTGCCTTAGTGCAGAAATCTTGGCAGTTTCTGGTGATGTTGTATGTTCTCTGTAGATACACAAAATTATCTTCCTCTTTCAAACTCCCCTCCTCTGTATCTGACCCTCTTTATAGCTGCTTCTGTGAAGCTGACCTTGACAAAGCAATATACACTTGCTCTGAACAGATCTCTGACAGGCCATACAGAAAAATTAAGGAGTAGAATGGGTCAAAAAAATTTTTATGTCCAAGCATAATTTGTGTTGGATTGGAAGGAATGAACAGCATGGGAGAAGAGGAATAGGCAACAAACCAGAGTCATTAAATCTGTATTGTGTGGTTTGTACCTATTTTTATCAAGAGGTTTTGGGAGGGGGGTTGGGATTAAGAGTACTCAAATATTACAGGCCTTCTACTATAATTTGAAGAGTGTACTCTGGCTTACGCTCAACATGACTTAAAGTGCAAAATTTAAGTAAAAATGGGATTTTTGCCCTGTCTCCCCCTCTTGCAGCCTTTTGATGGAAAGTTGAAGATGTATAAAGCAATATTGTCAAGGCTCTAACTTTCTCTGACTGCAGGGCTCTCAAACAAGTTTTACCACTTCCCTGGCAGTATTTTCAGCTGTCACTACTCAGTATAAATCTTACAAGGGGGCCATCTGTTTCAGGGTTGCTTGTGATTCCTGATAAGCTCTGAAAATAACTTGTTTAATTCTTTAAGTTGTTAAAAATGTTATTAATGATTCTTGTTGACATCTTAGGAGCTGGACAGAACTGAGAAAGCAAGTAATTTTACTGTCATCTGAGATTAACATATGGCAAGGAAAAGTTTTCAGCTTAAGGATTTTGGAGACAAAGGGCTACACAGAGTGTCCTGCCTTTGCTTTGTTTTGCATAGTTGTCATTATTCTAGTACTTGAATAATATGGTACCCATCTAATAGCTTGCTACCTGTATGATGGCAATTATATGTAATCGTGTGGCTTAAAGTTCTGATTGTTTCCTGAGCATCTGTTCTCAAAAAAATTTAATAACTGTTAAATCTGCTGAGTTTAAAAGTGATTACACGAGTGAAAAAATCAGTTATGGTATCAGAAAAGAAGTAAAAAAATTAAATAAAATCAAATGGGATGGGATTAGTAATTTAATTTTTCTCTGAAACACTGATTGCTTGCAAAATAACATTTAAGTGTAGCCAGGCTACCCAATATATCTAGCATTTTGTCTTCCACAACTCTGAATCCTCTTCAGTTGCTGGAGAAAAGCTAATTGTGCCATTTTAAGTACAGACGAGAACAATTTAGATAATTAGCGTGGCTTCAGTGGATAGATCAGCTTTCTTACTCAAAGGACAATTAGACAAATGAAGACAAGTCTGGATCATGGAGACCAAACTTTTGGAAGGGCATGGAGCGTCTGAACATCAGCGCAAGATCAGGCCCTTTAGATGGATGCTGAGATCAAACAAGCTGGGCAACAATACATACAGAACAGCTCTTTGCTCTCTATTTGAGTTGTGTATTTAAATGCATTTCAAGAAAATTCTGTTGTACATCATGCCTTGGATAGGAAGCAATAATCTCCCTCTGCCCTTGAGTTTGGCCCTCTTGTGTATTGTTTTCTGGTGGTCTCTATCATATTAAGAACTATTCTTTCCTCACTGTAGTACATATGCTTTGTTTAGTGTGTAGGTAGGGTTGCAAACCACATTTTTAGCGTTTACATATAGATGTATAATTTTTTTTAATATATATTACATATATATGTATAAATTTATCCTATATAGAATATATGGGGAGCATGTAATACATGCACACGCCCCACATACATATATATATATATAGAGAGAGAGAGATAAATAAAAATATAACTGGACAAATGTTTTAAACCTGAGGACCTGTGTGACTGCCTGCTGTACTTGTGCGAAGCCAGCAGAGGGAGCAAACAGCCAGCCCAGCCCTGCGCTGACTGTGGGATACTGAAACAATTGGAATTACTGTGTTTCAACGGGACCTTTTTTCCTCTCCTGCTTTATGGGAAGCAATGAGCTCTTCTAATGCTCATACGTAGCACAGTTAAAATCTTGTAAATAGCTATTATATGCAGAGATTGCGTGTGCACTTTGTCCATATGTTCGTATCCACAATTTTGTACACTTCTTTCTTCATTTTTCTAGGAATGGGCCTTAACAAAGGACAAGTCGGTGAAACACATGGATTTGTGCCTTACTGTTGTGGACAGAGCACCTGGTTCGCTAATAAAACTTCAGGGCTGTAGGGAAAATGACAGCAGACAGGTTAGTACGTTGTGAATGCGCTCTGCAAACGGTGGGGAAAACAAGGGTTGTGAATGAGAATCCAAGAACATGCCCTGGTAATCGTATCTTCTATCCATTCTACTCATCACTGTCTCGCGGTTGTTTGTGTGTATAGTTAGGATGCATGACATCTGGGCAGAGCAGCTGGAAATAGCTTGCATACTGAGCTTTTCTTTTCACATGTCAGTGACAATCTTTTAAGAGCATACAGAGATTTTATCCCAACGCTGGCCTTAGGTGAAGGTTTCACCCAACAACGTCGATGTGTAACAGTCTTCAACTGCCACGTCTGTTTTCTGAAATAGAACATACATTCCACAATGTATTTTTGAAAGGTCTTATTCAGTGAAGTTTGAAGATTATGTAGTCTGTGTCATAAGAGTGGGATTTGGCTTCCTTTCCTCTTTTCAACTGTGACCTGTTTATAACAGTACTAGACTCCTTCAACTCATTTTTATTAATGCAGCATTGTAACTTCACCTATTTTCCATGGCTGAGGAAAATCACATTTGCAGAGTCATTCCATCTTTTTGATCTAGTCCTATAACAATTCATCTCTTTCTGCTAAGTCATCAGTTCTGGTTGTCTGCCAGCTTCCTTGCTTCTGTATCTCAATTTTTGCAGACAGATAAATGAAAGGCTATTCCTTGATGAACGAAGAATATTCTTGCCACTCTTCAGAAAAGGAAACTAAAGAATCAAGATTATCTTAATAAGATTTAAAGGCACAATATGTGAGAAATACAACAGAAAAAGCTTTTTCTTTTTAACATCCTGTATTTGGGATTTACTCTGTCCTTGGCATCACCTTGGGCAAGGAGTTTCCGACAGTGCAGATTGACTGGTTGTCTTCTGTATAATTGTAAGGTGTCTGACAGATTTCTGTGAAGTTGTCTTTATTGATTGTGCTTCTTGCTTCTCTATGTTGAGAATCGTTGTGTTTTGTGGATGGGTTTTGTGATCTTTTTCTTCAGACCATAGGTTTCACACAGGTAAGATGGCATGGCAGCGTATTTGAGAAGTGCTGAAGTAGAGGAAAATGATTTGGTGTATTCTGTATTTATTGCAGTGTGTCAGCTGAATGAACAGTTGTTTTGGCAAGGCTTGCCAGAACTTATATAGGATCATCTAAACTGCATACTACTATTGCAGTTTTCACAGCTATCCTAAGCACGAGCCAGGAAAGCTTATGAAGACTTCAAATGACAGAATGTAGAACTCATCTTTTTCCTGCTTTTCCAGCTCAGTAACTGTATTTTTCTATTCCAGAAATGGGAACAAATTGAAAGCAATTCTAAACTGAGGCACGTTGGCAGCAACCTCTGTCTAGACAGCCGAAATGCCAAAAATGGTGGTCTCACTGTGGAGATCTGCAGTCCTTCTTTGTCACAACAGTGGAAATTCACACTTAATCTGCAGCAGTAGAAGGACTTACAAGAAAAATGCTGTTTCATAGACGTTGGGCAAAGTTTTGATTGAATTACTGATGTATTTCTTAAAAACTTTCCACGGAACTTATATACCTCAGTATTCCACGTTTATCTGAAAGTAGGAGAGTGCTGAAGCCGACAGCAGGGATCCAGGAGACTTGGAGCACTGCAAAGATGTCACTGAACATGACTGCAGCACAATTCCTTCTTGGTGTGAAGACTTCAACGGTTCCTTTCCATCTTCAGTTACGTACTTGCACAGCAGATAATTAACTCTAGGAAAAACTGATGTATGATAAAAAAAGGATCTGAAGAAACACCTTTGGGGAACAGGGTGTGGGAGGGTGGGAAAAATTACTAGGAGAAGGTCATTTGGAATCTCCATTTGCATAGAAAACATGGTTTGTTGTTTCCAGAAACAGAAGTGTCATTTTGAAGGGTTTTTTTTTTCTCCTATGTGTACTTGGTAATTTGAATATGAACTTTTCTATGATGGACTCTAAATATAAATATATAAAAGTATATATATTGTCAGCTCCCAACGGTTTATATCAGTTCTCATCATCCTATAATTATCAAAGAAGTGATTGACATATGTATAACCAGAAATTGGATTGGAATGCTAGGAGAGTGAAACTTTATGAAGGTGCGGATTTTGTGCTGCTGAGTATGATGTCCGCGCTAACACTGGATGCTTTTGCTTTGCAAACTGGATCTACTTCGTAACACTTCACCCTCACTGGAGATCGTGAAACTCAGGAGGAGAAAGAAAATAGCAGAATAAGTCAGTGCATCTGCACAGATGATTGCTCGGATTGTTTATTCCAACTTGGAAATTCATTACATGTGCTCTGGACATCGTTAAACTTGTACTTGATATTTGTGTTGATCATTTCTGTAGTACTTTGTCTTTAAAATACTTCTTCCTTTGTTACAAAATTATATAAACAGTGCAGATCTTTCATGCAGCCATGCGGGTTCAGCACAGTTTTATTCTAGGCCCTAATGAGAAAAATTTTTGTCTGAAAGCCCCCTTTGGAATTGTAGAAATAAGATAGAATAGTAGCGTCACTGACAGCACAAGATCTGAATTTTAATTTGCAAGGATGAGCAGCTATGTAATATCTCTGAATTGCACTTGCTTAATTTATAGACCTACTACTGGCAAATTTTCTTCCATTCTGTTTCTTTAAATGGAGCTTTTGAATGGATTCAGGCCTGGCTCTGGGAATCAGCCTGTATACCAGCAAATCCTATGTGTTTTTAACCATAGAACCCCATGCATTTCGCAGCTTTAGTCCAGCTGATGTCATTTTTATATTAAAATAATACTGTCGAAGTTAGCCCCAACTTTGACCTGTCCTTTCTTATGTTTGCATAGACTATATACCTTTTTATTAAAAGCAAATGCTTCAATGAGCTTTTAAAATGAGAAGGAAGGATATATAAATATTAATAAGTGAGACAGCATTGACAAAAATCAGTGCAGACATGCAGTGCTAGAAGGTGGTTTTGGTAAGATGATGGATCTTGGAAAAATGTAAAGGTCGATCGTAAGGAGGTGAAAAGCATCTGCTGTACTGTAGTATGTGGTACAGTTCCCCTCTTTCTTTGTTCCTGGAAGTAGACTAGTTCCCCAATTTTCATTTTCTGTTGGCTGCATCTGCACACTAGGCGTAGAGGTGGTACTCTTCTGGGCAAAATGGCTTTCACTGTGCTGGTCAGTGTGCCCATAAATACCTTGGGTGTCAGAAGTGATGACTTGCAAATACCTGCATACCTTTTGGATGGGGGCAACATTTCTCCCATCCATCATCTGACTTTTTTTATAAATAATTACTACCTTTTTTTCCCTTCTTCTTCACAATCAACTTTCTCTAAAACTTGCCAGTTCTAGAGGCTGTGCAGTGGATAAACTATTTTGCAGCTTTTAGTCCTTCCCTATCTGTAGCTTTTAACCTAGCTGAGAACTTGAAGAACGTGATTCATGAACATAGCAGTAGATTATTTCATATTCTGGAAAATAAATGGTGAAATATGGGCTCAGCAACAAGTCAATTGTTAGAGGTTTTGAAAAATAGAATTTAAAAGAAGAAACCCAACTGCTCAGCCTCCCCCATGGAGGTATTTCCATTTGCAACTTTGATCATAGTAAGGGTAGTACTAACTGAAATCAGCAGTTGCAACTCTGAATATTGACCTGTCTTTTAACTCTGAATCAGAATTGCCAGTAAAAAAAAAATAAATCCATATTCCATCTCTTAAGTCTTTAATGTCAACTGCTATCTTATAAGGCAGGAATATTTTCACTAATTCCCCACGGATGCTGTGCATAGGGGTTTTCATATAGGAGCTGTACATTAAAGACAGCATTGCTTTTCTTTGACAGAACACACAAGAAGTGGTATCCTTTTGTTATGTTTACATGACCGTGTGCCAAAGTTACTTACTGTGATTTTAGGGGTTTTTAATGTTGAAGAAATTTGCCCATTTGAAAGATAAATTAAGAGCCCTTAAATCAAATTGCAATGGAGTCTCCTGAGAACTTTTCTTATTGTCTTCAGAGCAAGAATGGTGATATTGTTTTGCAGATTTTCGAAACATAGTTTGGAAACTGTTTTTTCAGTTGGTTTGAAAAGTCTGCTGTACAGAGCTTGTACTTTGTTCATTTTATAGATGGAAACCATCCTTGAAAAATTGTTTAACTTAAATAAAGAAGAATGCTTTATAGATAAATGTGTGGCGGCTAATATAACTGATTAGAACCAAGAAGTCTGCCTGGCGCTTGTAGATTGAAGTAGTTTTCAAATGCTTCAGTTTACTTAGTTGTTTCATAAAGTTCCTGTTCTAAAAAATGTGTATATGTGGGTGTATATTTGTATTTATGAAAAGATAATTTGTCTGTATTTAAATTAATATGGTAACTTTGAGAAAACTGTCTTGTTTTGGAAGCTGCTTCACATTGAAGAGTGAGTTAAAGCTGACTGTAGTCACCTGAAAATATACTGTTAAGGCACGCCCCCCTCTTGCCCCATTAGGCCTGATCTTCTCCAGACTTCCACTGACCTTCTCTGCTGCCAGAAACCACTGTGTCAAGCGTGATGGGGCCTCCTGCAGCCTGTAGGGTGATTAGGGTCCTCATCTGCTCACATTGTCTTTCTGCTTTCTGTTGTGCAGGGAAGTAATTCAGACATCTGTGGTGCACTGGAAGCTAGATCTTAAGTCCTCCAAATGAAATTTGGATCTCCTCCAAGCTCAGGAGAGGTGCATCCCAAAAAAGACGAAGTCAGGCAAAATAGCCAGCAGGCCTGCGTGGATGAATGAGGAACTGCTGGACAAGCTCAGGACCAAAAAGGAGGCCTATAGAGGGTGGAAGCAGGCAGCTATACAGATAAACGGTCCGAGTGGTCAGGAACAAGATCAGGCAAGCAAAAGCCCAGGCAGAACTAAATTTAGCCAAGAACATCAAAGATAATAAGAAAAACTTCTACAGCTATGTCAGGGACAAAGGCAAGGCTAGGGAAGTTGTGGGCCCTCTCCAGAAGGAAACGGGAGACCTGGCCACCCAGGATATGGATAAGGCTGAGCTACTGAACAACTTATTTGCCTCAGCCTTCACTGGCAAGGGCTGTAACCACACTGCCCAAGTCATGGAAGGCAAAAACAGGGCCTCTGCAAATGAAGGAACTGCCCACAGTATGATCAGGTTCAAGACCGCTTAAGGAACCTGAAGGTGCATAAGTCCATGGGACCTGTTGAAATCCATCCACAGGTCCTGAGGGAGCTGGCAGATGAAGTTGCTAACTGCTTTCCATCATATTTGAGAAATCGTGGCAGTCTGGCGCAGCTCCTGCAGATTGGAAAAAGGGGAACATAATCCCGATATTCGAAAAAGGGAAAAAAAAAAACCCCAGGGAACTACAGGCCAGTCAGTCTCAACTCTGTGCCTGGGAAGATTATGGAGCAGATCCTCCTGGAATCTCTGCTAAGGCACATGGAAAATAAGGAGGTGATTGGAGACAGCCAACATGGCTTCACCATGGGCAAATCGTGCCTGACTGATACTGCCACACACTTGGTGGACAAGGGCAGAGCAACAGATGTCATCTACCTGGACCTGTGCAAAGCATTTGACCCTGACCCGCACGACATCCTGGTCTCAAAATTGGAAACTAATGGATTCAATGGATGGACCACTTGGTGGATAAGGAGCCGGCTGAGTAGCCACACTCAAAGGGTTGTGGTCAATAGCCCAATGTCCAATTGGCGGCCACTGATGAGTGGTGTTCCTCAGGGGTCCATAGTGGGACCAGTGCTGTTCAATATCTTTGTTGGAGACATGGACAGTGGGATAGAGTGCACCCTCAGCAAGTTTGCTGATGACGCCAAACTGGGTGGTGTGGTCAACACGCTGGAGGGAAAGGATGCCATCCAGAGGGACCTGGACAGGCTTGAGAGGTGGACTCATGCAAATCACATGAAGTTCAACCAAGCCAAGTGCAGGGTCCTGCACCTGGGACGTGGCAATCCCAGGCATAAATACAGGTTGGGCAGAGAATGGCGAGAAAGCAGCCCTGAGGAGAAGGACTTGGGGGTGTTGGTGGATGGGAAGCTCAACATGAGCCAGCAATGTGCACTGGCAGCCCAGAAAGCCAACCGCATCCTGGGCTGCATCAAGAGAAGCATGGCCAGCAGGTCTCAGGAGGTGATTCTGCCCCTCTACTCTGTGCTCGTGAGACCCCACCTGGAGTACTGTGTCCAGCTTTGGAGTCCTCCACACAGGAAGGACATGGATCTGTTGGAACGGGTCCAATGGAGGGCCACAAAGATGATCAGAGGGATGGACCATCTCTCCTATGAGGACAGGCTGAGAGAGCTGGGGTTGTTCAGCCTGGAGAAGAGAAGGCTCTGGGGAGACCTTATAGTGGTCTTTCAGTATCTGAAGGGAGCCTATAGGAGAGCTGGAGAGGGACTCTTTCTCAGGAAGCGTAGTGAAAGGACAAGGGGTAACAGTTTTAAACTGGAAGAGGGGACATTTAGATTAGATACTGGAGAAAAATTCTTTACTGTGAGGGTGGTGAGGCACTGGAACAGGTTGCCCAGGGAAGTCGTGGATGCCCCATCCCTGGAGGTGTTCAAGGCCAGGCTGGATGGGGCTTTGAGCAACCTGTTGTAGTGGGAGGTGTCCCTGCCCATGGCAGGGGGGTTGGAACTTGGTGATCTTTAAGGCCCCTTCCAACCCAAACCATTCTATGATAACTTGAACTGGCACAGCTGGGGAGGAAGCAAATCCTCCATGGTAGGTGAGGGACAACTGTGAAAGTGTGAGATTCTCCTACTGTTGTAAGAGTAAGAGGGGCTGCAGCCAGGGCATGGTGCTTGATTACAGCATCACCTTGGCAGAGGTGGGCTCAAGCCAAACAGGCAGGGGAAGGTATGATGTCTCCAGGAGGGTGAATGGGAAGCAGGAGAATCAATGAGGTAAAAAAAAAAAATCTCATCTGTGATGTTTTGTCCAGCTTCAGAGGTGCCTCAAGTCAGATCTTGGGGCACATCCTTCTTTCCCACTCTGTGGCATACAGGACTAGGATCTTTGCTCCTGGTCTAAGGAACTTAGCTTTACAGTTAGCCCCAAGGACATGTCATGCACAACCTGCAGAAGCATTTATAGGAAAGATTTAAGCACTTTTACTGTTTTGATTGTACTGACAGGAAGATTTGTACTTATGCTGTAGGAAAGGAGAGTTCTTGGTACAGACTAGCTCTCCCTGTGTGCCAGTCAGTGACTAGTCAGTACCTTCCAAGAAGTCTAAATTAAATCAAGCAAATAGCTCTTTAATATTTATGGTTGGCAAAAATACGAAGGCCCTGTCAAACTGAGTAAACAAAAAAACCAACCTTGCATTTGCAGGTTCTGTCTGAAAAATCAAATGAGGATTTTCCATCTTAAATGCCCTTTGACACCTGTCAGCTGACAGGTCATACTAAAAGATAATTACAACAGGCTTCTGGCAGTAGAAGCTTTTAATCTAATCCAGTGTTAAATGTAGAAGTCTGTCTCTCATGTCTCTGCCTAGAGTGTTACAGGTTTTCTGTGCGTGCTGCTCTCAGTGAACTTCTTGGTATAAGTATCAGGACTGAATGACCCATCCAGCAAGTTTTGCATTACTTCTGACCTCAACTCCATTGCTTCCTTTGCCTTATATCTAAGTATATGTATGAAAAAAAGTTTCCCATTAAGTAGAATTAATTATCTGGAATTTCAGGTCATGCTTTTTAGCCAGTTTCTATGCACGCCCTTACTGTGTATGCCTATCACACTGCATAAAACCAGATATATTTACATCCCTTTTATAAGGGAATGTTTAATCTTTCCTCTTTGTGCATTAATAAAAAACCTATTTTAAATCCCGAAGGTTCAAGAAGATGCCTGCATGCATTTGGAAAGGAAGCTGAATATTGAGAGAGATTAAAAGGCTATAATCTGCTTGAGGTAAGGACTATTCTTGTTTAAAGTCAGTCCTACAGAACGTTGTCCAGTTCCTGTTTGGGGTGTTGCTGCCATAACTTTAGTTATTTCATTATATTTTTATATACAAATACCAGAGTCTACTTTGCCTTATTTAGATGTATATTAAATGTAGATATTCTGTAGAATTTATGTGATCCTGAGTTGCATAAATGCATCACCTGTGTCCTCATTCAGCCTGAAATGCAATTAATAATTCTGTAGCGATAACTTGTTATAGAACGCTCTAGCAAGGGAATGATTTCAAATGAATAGAAACCACTGAAAAAAAAATAGTCTGGGATAATAAGCCATGATTACAGAATGAGCACAAATGCCAGGGTTGCATCTTTTGTTAGACTTCACATTCTATTCACAGTTTAATATCCAGTAGCTATTTTAAGATCTGCTAGTAATCAAGCTTAAAAATTGGGAATAAAGTCAGTCAGCAGATGTGCTCTCTGTACAGCCCTCCAAGAAGTTGTCTGAATGGGTGCAAAATACCCTTTTGATTTGATTTGATTTCTT
The DNA here is from genome assembly GCA_033628505.1 of Tringa tobata. Classification (NCBI taxonomy): domain Eukaryota; kingdom Metazoa; phylum Chordata; class Aves; order Charadriiformes; family Scolopacidae; genus Tringa; species Tringa tobata. Next base: position 1,771,695 of record JAHREE010000375.1, read on the forward strand.
GCAGCACAGCAGCATGTTGTTGCTCTGTATGCAGGAAGGAGGATCTGTTTGATTTGAAGTCCCTATTTCTACCCAGCAGATGTTTTGAATCCAAGGATTTTTTTATTTTTTTTTTATTTTCATTATTTTAATAGATCTGGAAGTACAAATAGCTACGTTTTCTGCCACACCTGTATTAATGAAACCTCACCTTTGGTAAGCTGGGCATTGTGGTAAAACAAGGGTTTTGAAGAGTCTGTTCTGCTTTGGTTATGTGGTGAGCACCACTTCTGCAAAACCTTGTTCTCTTAACTTTTTAACTCTTGTGTCGCCTTTCTTCCTGTCCAGCAAGCTGGTTTAGAAGTGGATGTGAGGTGGATTCCCAGGTGGCAGCTCCGTGCTCTGCTGAGCCAGCCAATTTGTTGTGGCTGAGGGTGAGAGGGATGCTGATCCCACCTCTCCTCCCTTGTGCTAGCGCAGGGCCCCCTTCCATGAGACAATTAACTGCATAAAGCAGCAGAACAAGATGGGAGTGTATTTTTTCCTCTCAATCTTGGAGAGTTGAGGTGGCCTTTTGAAGTGTCTGGAGAGCTGGAGCTGGCACAAAGTGGCAGGGTTTCATAACCAGAAGCAGGCGATGGAGGGGAAAGTGTTGAATTTCCCTCCCTTCAGCACCAGTGAGACATCAAAGCAGCTTCTCCATCCTGTGAGCAGGAGGATCCAGCATCTGCTCAAGGTATTGCCCCTCCCTGCTCATCACTGTGGGACTTTGGGTGCAGTTTTGTCACTGTCCTGTGTACCAAAACAGCCTTATTGCTGATATCTGGGTCTTTAGCCAGTAGCACCTGTAGTGGCAAGAGAGGAGGAAGAAAAAAAATCTAAGTTGTATCAAGGCCTTGGTTTCAACATCAAGCTAATGTTTGATGGGGACTTTTTTACTTGGAAGGGACATAACACTTTGGTTTAGATGATCTTGGGAAAGAAAATACTCCATCTTGGATGCAGTGTGTGTTTTGTGTGGTATGGTGCAAACCATCCTGGTGTTAGGCTCTTTGCCAGCTGGTTTCAGAATTGTATGAAGATGTTGCTTTTACTTTTCCTGTTGAAAAAACTATTTGAGAGAGGGTGGCATCTTTAGGTCACTGGCGTGAGGGTCAAGGCTAGAGAGAGGAAATATGAAAATATGAGCCTAGAAAAGATTGGGAAGCTAATTTTGTGTTTTATTGTGAATAGCAGAAGTCTAGTGCTTTTGGGCATCAAATCCTATATGCCATTTTAAGAATTTCCTTCCTCTTCAAAACCGCTACAGATATAAACCCATAAGAACTGGCATTCTCAATAGCCTCTTAGGTAGAAGATGGCATCTTTGACATTCTGGTGTTTCTTCATTGCACGGTCCCTAAGGACAGTCTTTGAGAGCTTCTGAAGAAAACAAGTTTTTACAGACTTCTGAAAACATGCCATGGGATTTTCCATTAGCCTGGATGAAATGAGCTTTGTGCTGCATCTGAATTTTGACCTTTTATTAGCAGTGCTTGGAGAAAGGCTTGTATGAGCTTCTGAATCTCCTCACCTGGCACAAAGGGGGTGCTGGTTCAAGATGGGGCATCCTGGCCTTTGTTGCTGGAGAAATGATGACAAAAAGGGGCAGTGGTTTTTGCAACCTGGGAATTCCTGTGCTGTGGGGTAGGTGGGAACCAGCTGCACCATTTTTGTTAGTGCCAGTACTGTGCTTTTCTGATCTATTTTGTACGGATGAAAACAATTTCTGGCAATGAAGGTGAAGACCTGCCTGGTCTGAACAGAACTGAGCCTGGCAGGAGTGGGCGATGCCCTTGGAGAAACTGAGTGACTTCCTGGAAGTTTAAAAAAACCCAAGAAAATAAGAAAAGCATTTGCTTTAACATCTAGAGGGAAAGGAATCCCTTATTTAGACTGTGCTAAATAAAAAGTCATTTCATGGGGGCCACAAGGCGTGAGCCCAAATCCATGTGAGTTGAACATGAGCTTTTAGGCTGCTCGCTCTGTTCTGGCTCTGCCTGAATGTTTGTGTTGGAGGGGGAATTCACGTGGGCCTCGCTCCCTGCGTCTGCAAAGGCTGGAGCAAGAGTAGCCTCAAACGGGTTTTTAAGCATTTTGTTGAGCTGGGTTGTAACTTGTGAAGAGCTTTGTTAGTGAGGTGACGCTTTCCGTCTTGTCGGGGGCTGCCTCTCAGGGCAGGGAAGGTTACCCCTTCTCCCCCTCACAGGGTTGCCAGGCCACCACCCCTCCCCTCGCAGGGGAGATTTGGGGGGATTGTACGTACTGAGCGGAAGGCACCCACAGAGAAGATGCTTGTTTGTCTGCTTCTCTGCACGGCACGCTTATTTCTGTGTCCTATACATACCAGGACACTGCTTTTTTTTATCTGTGGGAAGTGGCTGTCCCTCTCCCAGCAGATGAGCTCCTGCTTGCCCGGCTTCCCTCGCGGGGAGGGCTCGAGCCCTGGGTCCTGCTGGCAGCATTGTGTGCCCTGGAACACAAGTTTCCTTAGGAAAGCCAGAGATGGCAGCAAGACAAGTTTCCTGCTGGTTCCGTTGTTCCAGTGTCCTCCTTCTGGCAGAACAGAATTCAATTTCTTTTTTTTTTTTTTTCCTTCACAATTATTATGGGCTGCGAAGAACAGCTCTTAAATTAGCCCTGAGGAGGTAGAAAGGTAGGGAAAGCTCGCTGCAGGGAGTTTGGTCTGACGCATGTAATAAGCACAGTCTCTACCTGAATCCACTGATGAATCCTGTCATATGCACAGCCCTCTCCTTAATTTGTTTTTGTTGTTTTAATTAACTTTTGGCAGCCACACCAAACAAAAGTCCTGTGCCTTTTTCGAACCGCTACTGCAAAATTACAGCAAAGCTCTTCGGCCGTAGCTTGACTTGGGAGGCTCGGATCCATCCAGGGAGTGTCTCATGAAACTCAAGGACTGTGTGAAGGTACCAAAGGTCCAAAACATCCCACAATAGTGACTCTTTATCACCTTTTCCTAAAAAACTCCTGCTCCACCTTCTCCCCACTGCTTTCAGCAGCTCAGAGACCTTCAAATCTGATGTTCTTGCCACTTCTTTGGGATACTCGTGTGCTGTTTGGCCAGACACGATGTTGCTGGACGTGTGCCCAAGTGATCATTTGCAGACCACTTTGGGTGGTGGGGGGGAGCTGGGAAGGGCCAGCTCTGGGTCCTTCAGCCGTGCTGTGCCAACATGCACCCATGTGGATAAGGGCCTGGCATGTGCGACGCTGGCCCCATTACCGTGTCTCTGAAGGCTGTCTCTCTGCGGGGGAGACTGTCCCTCAGCCCGGGGGACTGTGGAGAAGTTGTATTGCTCCACACGGAGAGGATGCCCCTGGTTTGTCCTCTGGTGGCTGCTGGGGGCGAAAGCATCCCAGAGCATCGACCTGATGGAGTGGGAAGGCAGCACGTGAACCCTTTCTGTGCCCTCAGCATCGATGGGCAAAGCAGGATTTAGGTCACCTGCTTAGGGAGCGGTGTGTTTTCTGCTTAGTGCCTCAGTCACATGGCCCTGAGGTGCCAACAGGAGGGAAGGGCAACTTTTGAACCAGATTGTAAATCCCCTAGACCCCGGATAAGATGTTTTGCTTTGTTTACAATGAGGGAAGATGACTTTGCAATCACTCAATTTTAAGTAAATCCGTTTTAAGAAGCTAGAGCTGCTCAGCTGTTCCTGGATGCTTCAGCCTTTGTGTAGGATCCCCAAGAACAGCAGCAACAGCAAATCTCATCCACTGCTGATTTTCATTAATCACAAGAGAAACTGGGTTAAGCTCCCTCAGGCAATAAAATCCTGCAGGCTGCTGTGAGGCTGTCATTGCTAGAGAGGCTCTCTCAGCTGGGAAAGGGCACTGCTGTCTCGCAACAATGAACCTAACCAGGTTATAAATAACTCCTTGTTGTTTAAAAAGAAGCATTTAAAGGAAATTCTTTCTCTCGTTCTATTCCAGTTTTCTCCCTTTTGGGTAGTGTCAAAGCGATTTGGTAATTTGCAGCACGGAAGCAGAGCCGGTTGGGACCAGCAGCTGTAAAACCAAGGAGAAAACAGGTAGGGTGAGCACATGGAGAGAAGAGTAGGGTCTGGCTGGGCTGGTGTATCTGGTGGTTAAACCTGGTGCTGAGGCATGAGGTTGGGTTCCCACTACATCGCTGCAGGACAGGATTTCCAGCACTGCTGAGGTCAGGACTGCAGCAGGAATGCTCCCTTGCAGCCCAGTTCTGTCAAGCACCAGGTCTCCCTTGCTCAGAGCGTGCCTGGTCATCACTCCTGCAGGCTGCTCTGCTGGGAAGCAATGGGAGAAACATTCATCCCAGCACCTTGCAAGCTGTCCATGATATGTAATTTACAACTGGTCTGCTGAACCACCCTCTCTCAATAGATGTTTCCACTGAAATTTGGTGTTGATGTTAATGGACAAGTCCTGAGAAACAGATCGTTCATGGTGGCCTGTGGGAACCAAAGTTCAGGAATCTCTTTTGCTTATTACATGAGGAATAGAAAGCTGTTGCTGGCACCAACTCAAGTCTGGCACCTACTTCAGTCTATTCAAGTGTCTACACTCAGCGTGTGTGCATTTGCCCCAGGCCAGGGGGAAGGCAGGTCTATTTTGTGCAATATAAAACTAGCTTCTGAAATCACTGTAGTGCACAATGCCTTGAAATTGGCTGCTGTCATCCCAGGTAAGAGAGTGCTGCTGAATATGGATGATTTGTTTAAACTACCTAATGTCTGTTTATTGCATTGGCCAAGACCCCTGTAAGGAATACAGATGTTTAGCAGCTGGTCTGAGTCCTACTGGTCCTTTCAGGTAAGTCAGAGCTTCTTTTGCCTGGGGTCACATGAACCAAGCTCCTGGCTGCAGTAAAAAATTTTCTTCATTAAAAGTGCTAGTATCTCTCTTATTTTAATAGGTTTATTAAACCTGATTTACAGTATTTAATAGCACTGATTGCTCAGTCTGGCTGTAGACTGTGGCTCATCATCTGTGTTTGGTTTAGTAAATACTTGATATTATCTGGTGTCTGAAAAGACAGAAACTGTGGAACTCTGCAGTGGCACTTCTGAAATTGCTTTTCTGAACAGAGCAGTGCTCTATCTGCTCTATGTTAAACATGGGATAGAAAAAAAAAAGATTATTTGAACACAAAGGTGTTATGCTAAACTAATTGTTTGGATGCCTCTCTTTCATCCAGTCTCAGAAGTAGCTCTGTACCGGGTGGTAGTGGTTTGCTGGGCACGGTAATGGAGAAGACTGAGAAAAGACAAATTGAAGAGACAATGAGAAGAGGAACAGCACGCACAAACTGGAGGAAAGCTGACAGGTATAGAATTATATTTTCCTTTGCGAGTGTTTCCTCTCTGGCTGGGTGGAGATACAGTTGCTTGTGTTTGGAGACCAGCTTTTTCAGTTCAAATGTTCAAGAGGTACACATGTTTTTGTACATACTTATTGATTCATATATTTGTCTTCATCTCCAACAGTTTCAATGTTAAAAGGCTTTGAGATACAGATAGATTAGTAGGCAATGAACTTTTCCAATTCCTGAGAGTGGTTTGCAATTTATTCTGGTGTGTCTGGCTGCACAGATGCTATTCTTCTTAATATCAAATTAAATAAATGTCTTCCTGCCTCCTGCCCTTTCCCTCACAATTTTCCGTTTTTGTAGATTATTATTTGGCATCATTGTACCTGCCTGTTTGTTTTTAAATTTTGTGTCTGTCCAGAAGAGGTTGAAGTGGTTTGCTTTGCTCTTTCCCCAAAGAGTATGAGACAATGTTGCAATTTTAAATCCTGCCTTGTTCTTAGGGAGCCTGAATCTGACAGAAGGAATATCTCACCCTTCTTTTAAGGTTGCAATCCAGCCTCAAGTCATGGAAGTATGAAAAGGAGCATATTTTGGCTTGTTGTACCTCAGCATCTTCACATTGCATTTGCCTCTGGGTCAGTGCAGGGGGAGGGCTGTGCTGTGGTAGGTGAGCCTGTCTGCCTAGGGAGGTTATTCTTATCCACGTTTGTGGAGTGTGAAGTCCCCATGAGCCTGAGAATCTGCTTTACTGCTGCTCTTGCTTCTTGGGTGAAGGAAAGATTGCGGTTTCCCAAGCAAAACCTAAAGCAGGAAAGAGATTCCGGAAAAAAAAAAGCAAGCTAAAGCTGGTAAAATACCAGAATCCTGTGTCAGTATCTCTGGTGCAGGTGTTCCCGGGGAATCCTGCCTGTCCAAGCCCTCACCTGGGAATGTGGGAACAGCAGGAGAGGGAGAGGTGTCTCTAGCTCCTCACTTCTCATCACCTTTTGCCTTTTGTTTTCTTCAACTGTTCTTCCCAAAGACAAAGCCGCGGCTGGCTCTGCCTCTGACCTGGGCTGTCACTAAGGAAACTGTAGCAGAGACCATCTCTGAGGAGAGTTGAGATGGTTTTGCTTTGCAGGGGTCTGATGAGAGGCCGTTTATTACCGAGTGTAAAGTGCTTTTTCAAGCCTCAGATGAGGATGCGTTAAGAGTTGCTTGTGCTCTGACCGAATGATGGCTGGGGGTATCCTTCTTTGCATTGGGTGTGACTTGGCACTGTTTTCTCTCTGCTCCCCTGTGGGGATGGAGGGGCAACTGGATACTAGAAAACACTGCAAAATGGAACACTAGGTTTGGCTTAATTAAGAAAGGCTACATTGATGGAATTATTAATTGCAAATTCTCTTGAGAATAATTTCACAGGAGATTTAGTTACTGCTGGCCCTGGCATGATCTGAATGGATGGCATTGTTTTAAATGACAACACTGAGGTTATGCGTGTCTCTGTGTGTCTTGGCGTTAATCAGATCCTGGATTTCATAATTTCACAAATTAAATTCCTTTTTTTATTCAATGACAGTGTTAAAGATGATTCACGTTGCTTCTCACACCTCTGATTATGTAGCCTGATCACACAGAGCATCAGCTCTGGTCATGGCACATCCAGGGACCAGGGAGCAAAGTGATGTGCTGCTGGGGTGGCTCTGCAACCACGGCAGTGAACTCGGAAATTCTCATTTGGCTCATGACCCAGCTGAACGTCTCGACTGGTGTGTGGCTGGTCCCACTGCAGGGGCTTGTAGTCATCTCCTTAGGTCCCCCCTGCCTCTGCGTGCCTGTGGAGTGACATACAGAGGCACCCGTGGGTGCAGGTGCTGTGCAGTGTGTGGCTGTTTGCATCTTGTGGAGCCCTGCCATCAGCCAAGGTGTGTTTGTGCCCATCCATCATCCTGCAGATGCACCCAGATGTTTCCAGCCTTGGCGCTCACTAGGGATGAGCCAACCTCCACTGTGCAGGTAAGCACTGTGGTTTGATTGCTTCTTGATCCTGGATGTGATGTCTCAAAATAGAAGCCTGTGGGTTCCCCCCAAAAATACAAGGCATAGGAGAAAAGGAACCTGTTTCTTGAAGGAGCTGATTGTATGAAGTGTCCAGACTGCCTTTTAGATCACACTAAAATGTCTTTCAGACCAGCACACTAAGGGCTGTTGATTCAGCTACTTGTATGCTGAAAAGTTTTCTGAGAGCTTGGCTGTGTTGAGCACACCAGAATCTTCTGCCCTCCAATTCTTTGTTACTAGCTGAGTAATTTAAATAGTCACCTCCTAGAGACTGGGTCCATAGAGATATTAAACAGGTCAAGGAGCTTGCTGCTGGTTGCTTCTCTTAATGTTTTATGTTCCCTGAAAATCTGGATTTTTATTTGGACGACTTAGATGCAAACTAAGTTTCTTCCTGTGGGAAACACAAGTTACTATGAAGAAATACCCTTAGCAAATTAGACACATCAGACACCTGAGAGATCACAGCAAGAGGTCAGTGTTGAGCCACACTAGCACATACCTGGAGGATGCTCTGCTGCCTGGTCCCTGGCAGACAGCTCTGTGGTCATGGGGGAATGAGGGACACAGACCCAAGGCGTGGGGGACATCTTTATCGTACTTGTTGACAAAGACCCACTGTAACCCCATTTACATGTTCTCCTGCAAGGTTTCTGCTCCCTTTGTGGCTTAAGGTTTAAACCAGGTCGTAGTAAGTTGTTGGCTTGGAGCTGTGAAAGAGTGATCATCACAGGTTTTGCCTGCAAATGTCACTTATTTGTCATGGAGGTCAGGTCTTCAGTGGGCACCACTGGTGGTACAGACAAACCTTGCCAGGAAGTGGGTGTTGGCCTCTTCTCCCAAGTGAATAATGACAGGACCAGAAGAAAAGATATGAGGTTGTGGCAGGGGAGGTTTAGATTAGATATTAGAAAGAATTACTTTACTGAAAGAGTGGTCAGGCACTGGAACAGCCTGGCCAGGGAGATGGTGGAGTCACCATCCCTGGAGGTATTTAAGAAATGTGTAGATGTGCACTTCAGGCTGAGATTGTAGGGTTTTTTTGTGTATGTATGGTTGGACCTAGTGATCTCGGAGGTCCTTTCCAACCATGACGATTCTGTGATTCTGTGAAATTTTCGGGAAAATCAAGATTGCATCAAAGTTGCTTGATGAAGAGTTAGAGCAGTGAGGATGAAGGGCTGGTACCGTTTCAGCAGAGGCACCTCTGAGAGCTGGGACAGCCCCCCCTGTCCTTGTGCCCACTCCTCCCTGCCCTGAGGAGGCTGGGAAGCATTGCTTACTGGTGGCAGGGGGGCAGCAGTCCCCTTTCCTATGCTTGTGTGCAGACTATGTTGAAAGGCTTTTAAAACTCAGTTCTTTCTTAAAGAAAATGCCGTTGTACGCAATGGCTGGGTAAAGATGTCAGGCTGTCGCCACTAATGGTCTTAGATAAATTACAGGCTCTCACTTCAGCAGTATTTTCTCCATGGCCTCGCACCTACACATGCAGAGAACCATGAAACATCTTCCCCACCTATTCCAGAAAAGAATGAGACAGAAAAGCAACCGGTAATATATCTGACTGTATTTCAAAGTTGTTGATTGTAAACAAACTTTGTTGAAGAAATAAAATCACATGACAAGATATCAGAGTGATACTATAAATCCATTTTGTTATTGTTGCCACACTTCACATTTTCGGAACTCAGAATTTAGCTCATGGTGTACAAAACTCGTAAAAATTTATTGCAAGCGTGCCTTTGTGTAGAACAAAACTGGTGTCACAAAAGTAGTTCCCTGTCCCATGCAGAAACACAGTTGTGTATCTCTTACCATGAAGAGGTCACACACCTGCATTTCCTGAAAGACTTGGCTGTTACAAAATTGCTCTGAGTGTTTTAAAAAAAAAAGGGGGGGGGGGAAAGCAATTGCAGTGTATGTTTTGCCTCTGGAATTTACATTTTCAATGGAAACTTTTAGAATTATAAAGAATATAGAACTTTGCAACAGAACTGGAGTCGCTGATGTTGTGAGCAGAGCCCGATGGAGTCGGTGTGAAAGCACTCGGCCAGGCACGGCCGGCCTCTGCGTTTGGTACCGTCGCTGCATTTGATGGAATGTAAGTTGCACATATTGAAAGTAAATGAAAACGAAACGTAGAGAGGAAGATTCCTTTTCCAGAATCCCCATTTCTCCTGTTTCTACTGTGGCACTTCCTCAGACTGTTGCTTCCATGCTGTGCTGACATGCAGCAGTGCTTAGACTCCAAGGCTGACGACTACTGAACATCTATAGTATAAGGACAGGCACGGAGTGAGGCCAGGGATGTAGCTCAAGCAGGGCTGATGTCGCTAAAGCAGGTGTGCGCACTGGTTGTGTTAAACATCAGGCTTTTCTTTGTAATTCAAGGCAGCAGGGGAGGGGAGTACACATGCTGGAAAGATGGGAGTTAGAAGGGATCACCTGGCGCCTCTCCCAACCTTTGAACTTTGCCTCCTCAAACCCACTGCTCCCCTTAGACTCCTCCTCCAAACAGACTGTGCTGATCAACCTCACCTGTGTGGATCAGATTAATCTCTGGCATAAATCTGAGTTTTGCTGTCTCTAATCTCATGGGGGTCAAGTTATTTTTAATTTCTGTACTGAAATGCCAGGCAAAGATTTGGCTTACAAGTAGAAGAAAAATCCAGGTTGCGAAAGTAAGTCAGAGAGACCTGCAATTTGTTTTCCATCAAATGAGTAACTCCTTTCATAGAGAGGTGTGAATTGTTCAGCAGTCACATTTTGCATACACCTTTTGACACAGATTAATTGGAGAACAAGACCACAAAGTTACTTTGACACCAAGTGGGTTGGGGTTCTGGACAGATGAACCTAGTGTACTGGGCTTCACTTTTCAGCTCTTAGGTTTTTTTTTCAGTAACTAGTGAAAATAGGACACAATGCTCTGTTTGAAGTCCAGAGCACAGCATAAATACTTGAAGAGTGAAAGCATTTGCCAGCTGCTTTATTTTAGAAACAGAGTTGCCAGGGCTCGGAGCAACTGGGTGGGCCTGGAATCTTCCCTTCCCTAGTAAAACTACTGAGATTAGCTTGACTATGAAGTCTCTTTGTTCAAGGATCCTGCATCCCAAATTGCACTCATCTCTCCCCTCTTTGTTTATCCAATCAGGTCCTGCACATCGTGGCCCCACAGGACAGCATTACAGTCCTTTCCCACTAGGTTCTTCATCCAGGTCCCCCAGGCATTCGAGGGTTGTTGCAGTTACATCAAATGAGCACTTCTGCAGAGTGATGTTTTCATGGGTAAGATTTTTTTGCACTATACATCGTGTGGACCACCTTGACATCTAATATAAGCAATTATTACTTCAGAACAGTGATACAAAAGGGATTTACCACTTAAGGCCTTTTCGTGATACCTAACAGCTGTTCACCAGACCCATCAGTGTGGAAGGGTTTAAAACAAACCAAAACACCAAAAAACTCCCCAGACCATGTCAAAGGCCCCTCTTTGACAGCGATCCAGAGCCGAGGAATGTTGCAGCCATTCCAATGGGAGCAGTGGGTGTGGTGATGCTGATACCTGTTTTGGGTCCATACAAACCCAAGTGGCAGCACTAATGGGGCAAAGCAGGCAACACCTTCACAGTGATTGCAATTAGAGTATAGGCTTCAGAAACAATACCCTGTTCCGTCTGAGATTTGCAAAATAGCAGAAAAGATCAGCAAAGTAATACTATAAAAGTAAACTGAAAAGCCAACGCTCTGTTTTCACCTCTGCCAGACTGACGAAGAACCTGCAGGATGATTTGGATGTGCTCTAAATCCATGGAATGAAGGAAGCATGGGGCAGGAAACTTCTCCAGGGCTAGATTTCTGAAGACACAGAGCTGCCTCCCAAAAGAAGAGAAAGAGACCGTTTTTTACAAAGCACAGATATTCTCCACTGTGCCTCAACAGCGAGATGATGATACAGAGGCTTTTCCAGTTCATAATGCTTCTGGAAAGAAAGGTAGGATTGGGAAGAACTGTTACAAGAAGGACTATACATCAAGTAGCACTGGTGGTAGGCTTGCATTAGAGCAGATGATGATGTGATCTGTCTGTGCACAATATCCTAGTTAATCACAGGCCCAATATAAATGTGTTTTGAGCTTAGAGTTCCATGCCTTTGTGAAACATTGCTAACAGTCCTTTGACACTTGAATGTTCTCAACCAAATTGAGATGAGCTCTTATTTTACAAACAGCTAATTTTATATCAGCCCTAGCAACACGAAAGTGTCATGGCAAACTCCACAACAGAGATGGATGGAAGACTTCATATTCCATCTAAGCCTCAGTGACTTTTCCCAAGTCAATTTAGTAATGATTTGTCTGAATTTCACGTTGATTACTGGACTATAGCAGAGCTTCACATTCTCTGTTTATCCCTCTAAGCCCCTCTAGGCAGGCTGGGCTGCTATGTTTTATCCAGTTTTCTCTTACCTTCAGTGCAACTTGGTTTCGACTCATACCAGCCTATATTTGGATAAGGAACCTGCGCTGATGAAGTCCCACAGCCCTTAGTTCATGGTGGAACTATATTCACCATGCTTTCATTTCTCGTTTGGAAAAGTGCATTTGAACAAGAACTGAGTCACTGAAAATGCAGAATATGGACTTAATCAGCGGGAGTGAAAACTCTATTTCACAGTTTCATCACCCCCTTACCTGTGCTGTGCCTTGGTGTCTGATTAGGAAAGGGGACACTCCTGTTTGGGGAGCTAATGATGTCTCATGAGGAGTGCTGAGGTTGTTAAAGCACTTTGCAGTCCTTGCATGGAAAGTAGCACAGATGCACAAAATTATCAGTGCAGCATAATCCCCCACTCATGCCTAAAATCAGCTCTAGAACCAGGGGACTAAAACATATAAGACTGAGATACTTTCAGTACTCACCAGTCTAGAGAGACTACTAAATAAATGTTAGAAAGAAAAAACCCCTTCAGCCAAAAAAAACCACCAAAACCAAAAAAACCACAGAAGTGTAGCTGGAGGTAAAGAATGGGAATCCTGCTTTGAGTTGCTGTCCTTAATGTCAGTCTGGAAAGAGCTGAATTAATTTTTCTCTTGGAATTGTCTGAAGGAAACAAAGTTATACCTATTAGGGACACTGAGACTTCTATAAATTGGGATTCTTGGACTACTTTGTAACTGCTGAAGGGTTGGGGCTAGAGAACAGAAATCAAAAACGGAGAAGAGATTTCTTTAAATTGTGCCCTAGTGTCTACTGCACAAATGGGCTGAAGTAAAAAGTGCCAGAGTTTCTGCAAGCCCTTGAAGCATTTTTCAACTGAGACAACAGCAGTGGAAAAAGAAAGGTTTTCCAAGAATGGATGGTGGCACGATAGACATTTCTTGAAAGAAGTACTGTGCATAGAAGGTGGTCAGTATGTCTTACTGATGGTCTTAGTTCTTTGAAACAAAGTTTACATACCATAAATAAGTAATTTTCATTTTTCAGAAGTATGTGTACGAAAGTTCAGTTCAGCAGGAGAGAAATGAGCCTTGCTGCCTTGTCTACTTCAGCTGCAAACTTCCCCCCCCCCCGGAAAAAATTACAGAAGTTCCTCTGTGACCTGGTTGGCATTTCCACTGCTTTTTAGCTACTGCTGAGCTTAAGATCTCTTACCCAGATTGTCTCAAGGCTACAAAAAAAACCCCCAAGCTATCCCGACTTCCTGTCATTTCACAAGCCATTGCACAATTAACACACACACACACACACACTATAACTAGCCTCCTTGCACTACTTTGAGACTAACCCCCACCCTTATTTTTTTCCCTTTAACTGGAGAGGAACTTTAATGTTACAAGCAGGTGGGGAACCAAATCTGAGTAAGCCAGTCTTTGCAGTAAAAGGTAATGCTACAGAAGCAGAGCTGCAGTTAACAAACTTTTGCCTTTTAAAAATGATTCAGTTTCTTCCTTAATTACTTTGCCTTTTTTGTCGTAACATAGAGAAAGTGCAAGATGCTTTTTTAACAAGGAGAAATCTTAACTTTCCCCAACCCTATCCACTCCTAGTCAATAAAAGGAGAAGATGATGTGGGATAGTCATCTGTGGATATAGACTACACTTTGGTGGGTTTTGCTTGTTGGCTTCAAGAGCCAAAATGCAGGCATTTTGTAAATATAAATATATATAAATATTTTTGCTTACTTATGGAATGTTTGTGCATATGTAGGGTACCGGTTCAAAATGATGAGGGATGGTTAAGGCTAAGAAAATGAAATTCATTGCAAAGCTATAATTTTGTCTTAATTTTTCTCCTTTACAAAGGAGACTAAAGCATCTTCCCTGTAATAGTCAGCCACTGTGTAATCCCCCGTCAACACCAATTCTGGGGAAAACTACTCAGGACCCAGTCCCTGAGGCAAAAAGCTAGGACCTCATGATTTTAGCTCAAGTAATTCACAAAATTAACAGCCTACATTAGTGAAAAATTAAACATTCCAAGGCCTTGGACCTACTGTCACCTGAAAAAGAAAAGGCATTTTCTATATGGGATGGCCTAGATCCACACGTTTAAGCATACAGCATAATGTAACAATTGGCCAAGGGCTTCAGATCTATCTCAGGGGGCTACAACATAGCTGGAGAGTACTGTGCTTACTCCTCAGAAGTCCTGTGAATTTCCCCACCTCTGCTGCGGGCATGTGCACTTTGCAAATGCTCTGGCATTGCAGGGGAATGCAAGGCCCAGCAGTTACTGTTCATTCAAGCTCTCCCAGTAGCAAAGTTCCAGCCAGACCTTTCTTTACTGCCCCAGTTTTGGCCACTATATAAATTTACAGGGCATAATGAACTTGTAGCTACTCTTCCTGTTGCAATATAGGCTGGTGTTGCCTAAAGCAGGGAGCAATAAGAACATCATTTGCCTTTAGGTACCTTTGTGGAATTCCCTCAAAAAAGGAAATTGTGGGCTTATATTGCTGAACATTTCTTTTTCGTGCCTCGCACTAGCTCTTCTCCTTCTTTGAATACTTCCAAGACCAACAAGAACCAGTCACCACACAAACTCAGTCTGAAGAGTGGCAGTCTCAGTTCTCTGCAGGACCAAGAAGTTTTGAACTCATCCTTGGGCTTCCATGCAGCTTGGCATTGCCAAGAACCAGAGTGGTACAAACCCTCTCCTTCCTTTTGAGGCCAGGAGGCCTCAGTGCACAAGGTTTTGTCCTTTCTCCCATGTTTCTTGGGTGGAGACCTTGTGGACTGAGCAGTGAAAAGGCATGCTTAGGAAACCCACCGCAGTACATCGTGCAGCAGAGCAGGATGTGTGGGACAGTGTCCAGGCTGTATTGTAAGCAGAAACACCATGGAGCTGGCCATCCCCTTACTCTCCCTGCAACCAGCTGAGATCTGCTTCTAAGTCTACTCAAATAAAATAAGACTTTGGTGGAAATAGAAAGATATCAGTGCAAGGATGCTCTTTGGGCTAGTCAGTAATTTACTAACCCCTGCTGGAGTCTTCCTCTATTATGATTTCCATGCTATGCATTTGCACATCACATAATGATGAAATCTGAGGAGTTCTCAAATTCATGTCGATTACCCTTTGTTGTCTCTTGCCAGATAGATGCATATAACCTGGTGAGGTTTACACTGATAAATAAATCACTCCATCAATCACTCCATTCCTCTTCAATCAACCCAAGTCATTCTTCAGTAAAATGTTTCAGGCTTGGGGCCCTAAAACCAGCTGGTCCTCTAAGCAACATGCTTTCTGCCCAGGAAGTTAATGCAATTCTGTTTGTGTCCATCACCGCTAACCTTTAGAACACAGAGTTTTTTGCTGATTGAGTTGTGGACTGAAATCAGTAATGTGTAGAGGGCAGGGTAGTATTTTACCCCAGTATCAGTTCTCCCCTTTTTCATTCATGTCTCTCTCTCTCTCTCAGCATTGTCTTCCAAAGCTTCAGTGGCCTTCAGATTCCACCAGCACCAAAATGTGGTGTTTCAGCCATGGACACCAGCTCATGATGATGCTTGTCCTCTGCGGCGTTACTCAGGAGAACTCTTTGGGCTTACTCTGTTTTAGTGAGGTTTAAGGTATGGTTGCAACTGGGCTTCTTTCTTTTTTTGTAAAACACAATACTATGTTATTTTGCTAAACAAGTAATCTGCCTAATTACAACTACTGTGACAAGCCCTGAATTCTAACAAGAATAATTCCTACAGAACACCCCGCAGTGATAATGGGAAACACACTGCTATTAGTGACTTATTTTTTTCTTGCCAACTGTGTATTGAATGAAATTCTAAAATGGACCAAAAAAGTCTTGATAATTACAAAAGGAAAAGAAAGAAATCGTTGTTCCTAAAAACCTAACAGTCCATTACATTAGTTTTTTAAGCAACATTTAAGATACAGTTGAAACCAAGAAAAAATATAATTGTTATACTTTGATTTCTCACCTGTACACTGAGCGTGGCAGTTAAGATGTGAGGCAGTATTTACTTAGTGGTTTACTTACTGTTAATACTTACAGCGTTACTCACTGCTTGTGTATAAAATGTTTCCCTTGGTTAAAAAAGAAAATAAATGTAATGTATTTTCCATTTTAAATTCACTAATGTATTTGGTTTCTCCTAATTTTGCTGTGCTCTACACCTGGGATCAAATTGCCTTACATTACGTTAATAAAAATAGAGGAAAACCAAAAAATAATCAGAAAGAAAAAGTCTTAACTGGTCCTCAGCTCCTGGCTGCCTGCCTGTGAAGGTTTTGTTTGTCAATACACCTGCTTCAGTGTTCGTGCACCTGAACTGCTTCGTGTAGCACGCCGGGAGGACAGCAGCCATGCCTTACAGGGTGGCAGAACTCTCAGCCACAGCCCATGGTGCAGACTGACGTTGCTTGTCCCCGAATTGAGTAACACCAAGTAAGGTATAGAGTTCTCTGTAATGCCCGCCTAGGGCTGCTGAGCTACGTCAGCTTATGATAAGCTCTTAGCCCAAGAGGAACTTTACAAGATGACCCTGCTCAACAAATAATATTGAGATGATGACTAGCTTAAGTCTGTTTCTGGTGTACAGATTCCCACAGGGCATTCACATACGCAATTTTGTGTCAGCTTTTCCACTGGCACTTTCTGCAGGACATGTTTACATCCAGCTGCTACTAGGAACAAAGTTTCCACCTCTCTAGTGGCATCACTTGGCATTTTTGGATAAGGACAGCACTGGTGGTGTCACAAGTTCCTTGCTCTGCCGTTCCAGGTGTGGTATCTTCTTCTGCTTACCCTCTACCCCCTGCCTACCCCACCAAGAACAATGCATCAATGGGAGGGTGAGGTGTCTTCCAAGCCCAGAAGCTCCTTTACAAGTCTTTCACCAAACTGTGCGCGGCTATACCTTGTCACATGGTAGGCCTCTGACATTTTGTAGAGGATGTAGGCATTGTTTATAGCGATGCTGATGGCAAACCAGAATACTTGCTGCCAGGTCTTGTTTGGTTTGTGAGAAATGAAATACCTAAAAAGCCAAGAGAGAAGGGGAGAGAAAAGCACTGTTCAGCCAAATGCTTGCAGCTGAGATGCAAGAGATAACCCCAAAGATTCTGCAGTCCCAAAAGGAAAGCAGGTCCAGAACTTAATACCTAGTACAAGTATCATCTTAAGAAATTTTGTACAAAGTATGTAACAGTCATTTAGAGTTAAGTTGTACAATTTTGGAAATTTCTAGCAGCATCTAAAAGAACCCACTTCCTTGCTCTCAGAAGCAAAACCTCA
This sequence comes from Tringa tobata, assembly GCA_033628505.1. Taxonomy (NCBI): domain Eukaryota; kingdom Metazoa; phylum Chordata; class Aves; order Charadriiformes; family Scolopacidae; genus Tringa; species Tringa tobata. Next base: position 1,788,831 of record JAHREE010000375.1, read on the forward strand.
GCAACACTCTCACCTCTGCACTGCTCTACATAATTAAGACACCGATATAGACTCCTCGAGCTCACCTATGACAAACATCCACGTGATGGGAGCTGTGGGTCTGAATCCCTTCAATTTGTAACTAAAAAAAGCCTCAGGCACATTACGTTACACTTTAGAGAGGATTGCTGATGCTTCTCTCTTATTTATCTCTATTGCCAGCAGAGAATGATTTCTGCTGCTGTCAACAGTAGGTGGGAGGATGTGGGGGTAGAGCCAGAGCATGCAGTGCTGGTATGTGGAGCACCTCTCCATAAGGCAGAACTAGAAAAGACTGACATCCTTATATTTAGGTTCTGACTAATTCTAGGACGGCCAAAATATTCGCTCTTCCATCATAAGATTTCCCACTTTCCTACTTTCATTTTTTTAGTAACCATTTAAATTTACTACCTCACCTCTTTTTCATATTGATTTCCTCAAATCAGATCCCAGCATTGGTCTCCAGCAACCACCGCTTCCTCTTTCATCTTTTCTACTGAATTCTTGCTGCCTTGCCCAGAACTGGTTTGGAAAAATCCCTGCTGCTTTTTCTCTCTCCTCAAATTTTAATTCTTGAAATGTTCTGTACCTCATCACTATTCCCCCAGCCCAACCAAGCTTCAACCACTGCTATTCTTACTCTTTTCTGTTTTTCCCTGCTACATTAAGAGCTAACACTGAGGACCCCAACTGGAATTCAGGAGCCAAAAGTTCTACATTCTGCTCTCCCAGATCACCTAGACCAGCTTTACATCCACAACTGATTGTACTTTCCTTCTGGCTCCAGGTAACACAAGTGTTACAAGTATCAAGACTATCACAGATAATCACCTAAACACCATCTGCTGATAGAGGTGGAGAGCTGAGATAGCCTGAGAGACTTGTGGGGCTGGTAGACCCTTGTTGAGTTTTCTATTTAGGCTTCAATTTGATGCCTGATGCTAAGAACATAAGTCTCAAATTTTTTGTGACTGGCAGTTGGGAAGATAGAGCCAAAACACTAGACCTGCAGCTCTTGCCCTTGTGCAGAGGCAGCTTCTGATCTTTGATCGAAAGAGGAGTTTTGTCAGAGATTAATTCCATGAAAGCAGTGTTGGTCCCTCAGCTGCAGCTCAACATGGAGAACTCAAACATTGCAGCAACAGAGAAGAAGTGAAAGAAATACATATGCACACATTCTTACTTACTTGCTGTATTTGTCGTCATATTTGCAGATATAGCTAAGGTGAGCAGCAAAGGCTTCAACTGCCAACGGGCATGGAATTTCTCCGCTTTTTCTCTTAATTATAACTCCTGCATCAATTAGAAACATAACAGTTTTAAATCGACATGATAGGCCTATCTATTAAAATAACAGTTTCTATATACAGTTTATTATAAAATAAATCTTACTGACATTTTCTGCCCTAAATCTAGGAAGTTATCTGTAACAGAGATGCTAATTCGATTTTTTTTTTTTTAATTGGTAATACATTGAGCTAGCGGAAGGGGAAGAAGAAGGATCATTTTTCAGTTGGAAATTGAAAGGTTTTGGACACAAACCCTTCTACCATATGTTCAGAAAAAACCACACATTGCCGTAGTCCCAGAGTCACCCTCTACAGCCAGTATTAGTCTCTCCTCTGTTGATTCAAAATGAATTGTGGTCCCCTCTATAGCTCTGACTTGCTATTTTATGCTTTGAATTCTAAAGGTCCTAAATGAGTCCTTTGAAATTAAATCCTTCGCTTATCCCCACCCATGGAGTCCAAGAGCAACAGTACCTCCACTCCACTGGGTGCCAATTGACAAAGAAAAAATACAATAAGGAGGAGCCAACTGGCTAAACCCAATCAAGACAGAGGTGATGCTGGTGGGTGAGTTGAAGGAGCCACAGCCACAGTATCTTTGAAATGAGAAGCAGCCTGATTTGCTGTGGTGGGGAGCCAGAGCTCAGGTGTGGTTTAGGTGGCTGAGTGGAGCTAAGTACATATTTCTTGGCCTGAGAGCAATGTTTCCTGCCCTGCCTGGTATGCTGGCTACATAATTCAGCTCATCACAGGGATGAGTATCCTTCTTACTGCAGAAATGTGTGGTAAGGCCAGCCCCCTGCAGCTACCAACCAACCACTCTCTGCATAGACAAAGATGTGCTGCCTAGAGCAGGTTACTCCAAGAATGGGCCCGTTCCCTCACATGGTGCATCTTTGACCTGGCCTCCAACACTACAGCAGTTTTTATGAGTCCAACACTCTCCCACAAAAAGCCCCTAGCTCTTCTCTGATTTATTGCTCCAGTCCTCTGTGTTTTCCCTGTCTGGGGGAAGCTCCTTGTAGGAGGGAAGGACGAGTGAACCAAACATACAGTACAGGAATCTGCTCCCTAACTTTTGACTTTACGTCCCTACAGGGTTTGATGATCAGTACTCCAGGGTATGGACCACCTATTGCTCCAAGTCTATGACACACTGTCTAGTGAGGATGTCCACTCTCTCCTCAGCACAATGTTATTTTTCTCCAGGTCTAGAGAAGCACAGGCTTGGTTGCATCCTTTCTCAGCACTATTTTGCTACAAGTATAGTTCTGGGTTTTCTCATTTCTCAAGCCTTCAAACTCTCATTGCCTTCCTTCTGCCAACTCTTTTACAATCATCCCTAAAATGCTCCTCACGTTTTGATTACAGACTTCATCATTTCATTCCTTCAGCTGGAAGTCTCATTCCATCCATTATCCCTGTCAAGCCCCCTGTGCTGTCCTAGCTGGCAGGCTCTATTTTGAAGCAAGACTTATGACACATACTAAATGTCATGTTACAGCTGAGCCACGTGGCAATTTATTTAGAGTCTTTAAAGTCTGATTTTTCAAGAGTCCAAAATGATATCACCTCTAAATTGTTCAATAAACTTTCCTTTTACCTCTGCCTCCTCAAGCTAGGTGTAAATGTAGCCCAAGGGGAGGGGAAAAAACCCCAATCAAATAAATAAGCCCTTCATTACAGTCACATACTTACTGTAGTACTTTTTAAATCCTTTTAATGAGTCCTACAAAAATCTGGCCAGCATGAGGTAAAAAGAACTGGTATACCACCAACCTGCTGCATCAGTGCTGCAAAATCACTTGCCATCCCACCTGGGCAGGTCAGGAAAGAGTAAGTATATTCCTGGTGCCAGCTTTTTACAAAAAAAATCCCATTCTTTCTCCTCTTGCTCTCCTCTCTTCTCTTTCTTCCCCCTCTCTTCCTTTGGAGAATTCAGGTTTCCTTTGCAATTTGCTTTGTATTTACAGTCCTTAAAAAATTGCATTGCAGTGGCAGCTATGTGGGTACCATATGCTCCCTCTCGCATTCTATTATATTCCACATAAAGTTCCTCTGTTTTGAGAATATAAATAGCTTTGCAGGCACATTATTTGTACAGCCTTCCCTAGGCTTGTTTTGTAGCCATAGGCCACCTCTCCAGGGAAGATGACTGCCAGAGCTGGGTCATTCCTAGCTGCAGGTCTCTCTGGCAAGTGGTCCCAAGCCAGCTGACTCACCGGCACAGCCCATGAGCTATTTCCCCTCCTGGTGCTCCCCCAGCATCGCTGTGTTCCCATCCCTGGCAGCACTCCAGGGAACACACCGCCCGCGCTGCAGCCCTGGCCTGCCTTTGCCTGCGTGCTGGAAAGGGTGGCCTCCATGCTGCCACGGGGGACAGGCATCACCTTTTGGGTTTGAGGGGTTTTTTAAACTTTTTTTTAAAAAAAAAAATGTTTTTAAGCTGTGTGCTCGTCAAGCAAAGCTTGAGAAATACCGCCCCAAATGAACCAAGCAGAAAGAAAAAGGCGTACATATGTTTGTTTCCTCAAAACACTTAATCTAAGCAAATCCGTAATTTTAGGAGTTAGAATCGTGTTTTTTTAAAATGGAGGCCCACTAATACTAGCACTTGCATTCACCTGGGCAAACACTGAGATTGCATAACCTAACAGAGGGGACACTGCCTGTTTGAACTGGTGTGTGGCTTTTTATCAGGACTTAGATTTGTTACAATTCTTTATCAGAGTTGCAGACAGTACAAGGCCTAGTTTTCAAGGTCTTCCCATTAGAGTCCTCCAGCCCCATCCCCACTGTCACTATACTTGGACACAACTCCCTGAACGTAGTTTTACAAAGGACACATGGAAATAAAGTAAAAAACCTAAAGTTCCCCATCCTGAAACATGCTTTTTAACAAAAAGTATGCTTCTTTCCTCAGACTTTCCAGTTCTAGGCCAATCTCACAAGCTGATTTTTCCAGGAAACTAGATTTCCACCAGACAATCCTCATTCCACCTTCTCCTGGCCTATGAACCACAAAGGAACTTATACAACTGCTTTGTACAATTGTGATGCCTCCACATCATCTCCCATCTTCTCACAAGTCACTTGTGAGGTGCCAACACGCCATTTGCAGCTCTTCAGTCCTTGTATCTGTGGCCCAAGCTTTGTTTTCTATCCTTAGCTATTACCCATTTAGCTTTCTAATACAGCTGGTTGGTGAAGAGCAGCTGTGAAAGCTCTTCTCAGAAAGAAGAGCTTCTTAAAAAGATCTCGGGTTCAACAAGTTTTTGCTAAAGATGTCATCCTGCTGTGCAGCGAGCAAGGCTGCTGCCTACTCTGTCCTGCTTCACATGAAAAATACAAAAGATTGTAGTTATTTCTAGAACATCGTAATGGAGATGCTGGGAAAGTGGGCACCAGATCTATAGCGGAAAAACAAAAATGCAGCCTTGATGACCCCAGAGATGGGGTGGTTTGGGCCAGCAGATACATCACGTGCTTTAGAATAAGGGTAACTTTTTACTCTCTGGGGGTCCCAATCTCTTTTGGTTTCTCAGTTCTTCTGTAATACAGGCACAAAGGAAAATTAAACTCAATTTAAAGCTTAAGGGAAATTAAAAACCCCACTGAATTTTGTTCTAGGCAGAAACTTCATAGTTAATAGCACAGTAAGCAGGACATTTTTGCAAGACTAGAGGAGTAAGACTCATCCTTTACCGTCTGAGATGATGTATTATGACACGTTGTTCAAAACATCCATAATAAATAACTTGCTGCATCTTAGTATTCATAGATCAGCTCTGACAAGTGTACTGCCCTCCTGGTGCCTCTGGCTTGGGTGAGAGTTACACTCTGAGGACAGGCAAGATTTACCTTCTCGACTTTCCTTTAAATTGCAAATAAGTATTAGCTACATCCACCTCTTTTCTTATAATAAGTTTTGGGTTGACTGTCCCTTGCCTTCTGTTTTTAAGGTTTTCTCTTCACAGCCTCCTCCATCACTGTCAACATTTATGCTCAACCAAGCACAAACGTGCACCATGCATTGTCAGGCAATCCCACTGGTGCCAGTCTCTGTCCAGCTACCCCGCGTGCTTTAGTCCCCTTTGCCCCTACCTCCTCTCCTGTCTATCACATGTGTTTAGCAGGTCTGTGCTACAGGCTGACTCAAGGAGCATAGATTCTTCCTCTTCCTCTCTACTTACATGCCTTAGAGGAGACTTTGGTGGTCCCTCTTCAAGTTGGTTTAAACTAGCTTTGCTGCACTGACTTCAGAGATGCCAAATCAGAAGCAGGCAATCTGGTTTCCTGCCTTCCTACTGAGTCTCCATCTGTTCCCAGCTCTCCATTAGAGACACTTTTCCCCCCAGCACCACTCTTTAAAAAGCCAGTCTCTGTTTTCTGCTCTGATTCACCATGAACTATGTCAGCTGTCCCAGACAGCATTTGGTGTGCAATGTGTTGGGCAAGTCTTGCCCATCACACACACAGGTCCTAATCGGTGGATGTTAAACTATCTCACACGTGCAGCCTAAAATCCCATCTATGTCAAAACAGACCCAAGGTCAATCACAAGCACAACAGCTCACGTCTCCACGTGCTGTTTGTAAAGGATGTTGCCAGTGCAGAGTCTGCTTGTGCTCCCTCTTTTAACAGGGCAGTTAATACCAACATTTACAGACAGGCTATTTTTCTAGTGATTTTTATGAACTATAAACAAATGCTCCCTGATAGCCTATAAAAACTAGGTGACAAGTAGTGGTAACTCTTGTCCAGTTACTGCAACTGAATAATCTAAATCCAGCAAAGTGCACAAGGGAAACAGCACAAATCCTGACAGTGAACACCCCTCGTAGGGAGTAACACTACTCCAGGGACTGGCTTCAGCAGGGCCCCCAAAGTGTCATATTTCCTTCATGTACGTATTTTCAGCATTTGGGATCAGACACTAGTCCATCCAAATCACCAAGTCCTCACTCTGCTGGGGTGCCTGGCAGAATTCCTTGGGATCAGCCACTCTTTGCAAAGGTAATGAGCCTTCTGCAAAGGCATTGAACAACGCACTAAGGCGACTTCTCAGCTTACTGGACAGTAAAGTTGAAGGCCTTAACTTTGCTTCTGTAGCCTGTACACACATGTGAGAGTCACTCAGGATTCAGAACAAGTGTGTACAAGATGCCTTTGAATCGGTGGCTTTACATTTAAAGGTGTAGGTTATTCTTATTTGTCTGAAGCAGTTCTACATAAATCTGAATAATAAAAATGAAAAGGAACTGAAACAGTAATTTCACTGAAAGATGAATTTCAAAGAGTTAGCTTTTTACAGAAGCTTCTTGTAGATATTGCATCTTACAGAAGTTTCCAAACCTTAAAACCATTTGTATACTTTCGAAATGGAAAGTATCAAGAAGCTTTTTGCAATTATTTGAACTGTCAAAGTTATATGTTTTGGTTTCTTCTCATCAGCTGCTAAAATCAATTTAACGTACAACAGGAAGCCTTAATCATATTTACTTCTGGCAAAAAGACGTTTGTTTGTGACTAAGTTTTTACTGGATAAGATAAGTTAATTGTAGGATCTGCTCAGAGTTCTAAGTACATCATGACATTTATTAATTTTTCTGTAGCGGCAACCCTACAAGATGCTTTGCAAATGGGGCTAGTATAGTGTTATACAACAAACATCTTCCCTTCTCCTAACATCAGCAAAGATATAATCTTTATACTTAAAAGGACACTGCCTCTACCAGCTCAGGCAAAGGAGGCTGCATTAGCAGGAGGCTTTTAACCTTTGTATGGGAAAAAATAACTGTACGAAGACACAAAAGGGAAGTAATCACTACTGCTACTGTTAATCTAGGATATCATGATCAAGCTTTTTGTTCAGGCTTATTATCAAACTCAGTGGCTCATTTTGCCTTGTCACATAAAGCATGTGCACTTTAGAGATGAGCAGTAGGAATATTGCTTACCTTGTTGAACTGGTGAATAGGCATTGGTCAGAAAGCGAAAGTGCCCTTTATTGTACCAGCAGATCAAAGACATGTTTCCCTTCATTCTTATTCTGTACTGTCCTCTGGACTGGGGAGTTTCAGGGTTGTTCAGCATGGATGGAGGTAGGCCTGTGCAGTCACTCTTCCTGGTGCTCAGCAACCCGCAGCAGTAAATCTCTGCACGTGAACAAAAACATTCCCTATCAGCAAGACATTGCATGGACCCAGAAAGCAAGAGCAGTGGAGCAAGTCTGAATGACCAGATTAGAGAAAGAACCTGTCCTACAACATTCTAGTCCATCAGATACGTTAGCCAACTGACCGTCTCCTGTAATAACAATAGGATACAAAGATTTGTATCCTATATGAATGTCTCTGGAAACTGAGACAAGTGCAGAAGGCTCTCTCTCTAGATGAAATGTATTGACATCTCCTGCACAGTCATGATGAAATGCCAAGGAGAAGAATTCAGGGTATCTTCCCAACAATAACATCTGTGCAATAATCTTCACAACATGTTTAAAATTGGACTGAAAAAAAAACCCAATGGCGATGTGCATTATGGAACAAATCAGATTTTATGATCCAAGAGAGTCTTTGATGTTTAACTAAGAGAATAAATTGTGAAGGGAGCAGAGAGGTAGGGAAACCTATAGCATCTTAGATGTTAACTGAAATAAATTCTCCAACATGACTCCCATGATACTCCTTGTACCTGCATCACCTGGTTTGTTAAGGAAATACTGCTTAAGCAATGAAGAACCACTGAAACCACTCGTTGATTTAAAAAAAAATGCATGTGTCAAAAGCATGGAGAACGTGGAAATACAAGTTCAATGAAAATGGACTTTCGGGAAAGGAGATAAACCAAACAGTGCTGTGGGCAGGGCTACAAGGAGCTAAGGCTCTTCCATCAGAAATTTAAGACTCATGCCAGAAGGTGGTCAACCAACACAGCAATGGGCCGGCTTCATTCTGAAGGAGAAAATCTGCACTCCATTGGTTATTTCCAGTGAATGAGTCAGTCCCTGGTAAGTTCCTTCCACAAAAGACAACAAAAAAAACCTGAAAAGTCTCACAATCTATATAGGAAGAAGTGCACCTCCAGTGGAAGGCTCTTTTTTTTTTTTTAATTTCTTGTCTTGCTAAGAGGTACACAAACAGTGAAGGCCATGTTTGCCTTCACTGCAAACTTTGACGTTAACATAGCAGACTTTTAGAAAGCTTTATTCTAGTCAATATTAAGATCTTCCTGCTTTGATAACAAGCCAGCCTGAGAAGAATTTCCTTAGCTGCCTAAAGTTTATGACTCACTGAATGGAGATGCTTATTCTCTCCAGGAGAAGCAATGGTATAAGAACAAGCTAATAACTACATTATTGTGCTAGAGCTTCAAAATAGCAACAGCCATCTCTGAGATGCCCATAATAATTAATTGTAGCCTTCCTTTTAGCTCAGGCAATAAGCCTGCAGAAAGCTTCCAGCAGATGTTCCACTCTTCACACAGAATAATGGGAACCATTTCCTCTCTCAGGCACACACTGTGGAATTTTCCTGCTGTATAGTCTAGAAAAGTGCAGCACTTCTGCAAATTTATTAGCGTCTCTCATCATGGATAACACCCTTAGTCTGTTGAGGTTTTAAAAACCACCCAGTTACTATAGCAATAGAAGAAATAAAAACTATGCCCATCTGGCTCAATGAAGTTTTTGTGTGTAATTAAATCAGAATCACAACAGGTGTTTGCCACATACACAGGAGCCAGTGGAGACAGGTTTTCCTCCTCTGGTCTTCTTAAACTGTAACTGTAATATAAACGCATACACCTAAGCTAGCTTAGCAAAGATGAGGAAATGGGGTGTAGTCACCCAAGATTCATTCTCAGGGTCTCCAGGCCTCAGACAGCTTGTGCTGAAGCTTTTTTACCATATCTTAATAATACCATTTGCAAAGGCAGCCAGGCTTGAGTTAGTTCAGGCAAAAATGCACATTCTGCACTCATTTATCCTTCATGCAATGGTGGGCTGAGTCAGAGGTAGGGCAACTGGTGGGCCTGCTGTGGGAAGGAGATGAGACCTTGCTTTAGTCCATGTGTTGGAGCTGCAGGATCCTGCAGAGCTTGTGGGGGTGTCATGGTTTCCCAGGCTGGCAACTCCTGTAGCTTTTTGCATGGGACACAGGGCTTTAGGAGGTGTTGTCCTCTGTAATGGACAACAGTAATGTTTAAAGGGGGGAAAAGAGATGTGCACTATGAATGAGTGTCACAGCAAGTAACAGTGACAGCTGTCTGCTCACAGAACAGAGAATCTGGGTCATTTCAGTGCAGGTTTGCACTTCTGTTCAGAGGCCAGAAAAAGAAATGCTTTGCTTTTGCCGCTGAAAAACAAAAAAGGAGTCTATTCAGGTTTATGATTTTGAAAAAAATCAAAGTGCCTTGTCTTATTTTCTGAAGCTTTCTCAGCTCTTGGTATCTTCATAGACCTTAGAATTATGTTCACTTGACATCCCTTTATATTACTAGGCACATATTATCTACTGCGGCACAGTGAAGGTCCTACATAGCAGGCTTTCAATAAAGAACGCTGTTTTTTGCAGTAATACATCTGTGGGTTAAGGTTAGGAAAAGCAAACAATAGTTTAGTTCCACAAAATTGTTCATAGGATCATGGGATCCTATGGATTAAAAGAAAATTCAGGTTGGAAAGCAACTCAGGAGGTCTCTAGTCCCATCCCCTGCTTAGAGTAGGGTCAGCTCTGAGGTCAGACAGTGCTGCTCAGGGCATTATCTTGTCTGGGCTTGAAAACCTCTGAGGACAGAGACTGCACAACCTCTCTGGGCATCCTGCTCCACTGTCCTCAGGAAAAACCTTACATCTAGTCTGAACTTCTTCTTTTGTTTCAGCTTATGTCCGTTGTTTTTCACCCTTCCACGATGCACCACAGTGAAAAGCCAGCTCCATTCTCTCAATAACCTCCTCAGGGAGTGTAAGGCTGCTGTTGCCCCCCACACTGCCCTGAAGCTTTCTTGGGCTGAACAAGTGGAGTTCCCTTCCCATAGTGATCATGTGGTCCAGCTCCTGGTCAGGTTGGTGACCCTCTGCTGAACTTATTCCAGTTTATCAATACCTTTCCTGTACTGGGAGGGTGTTGTCCTAAAACGTGCTATATAGGAGGTGATACACATGGGGAGTACGAGGCAGTAATTGCCTCCCTCAATCTACAGGCTGCAGTCCTGTTAGCACAGCCCAGGATAGTGTTGACCATCTTTGCTGCCAAGACATGCTGCTGACTCACGTTCAACTTGCTGGCTACAAAGTCCCCCAGGTCCTTTTCATCAAGTGTTTTGAGAGGAACGAATACATTTTTGGTGGTTGCCTGATTCTAGATTTTCCAGAATTTCCTTTAGTTCCCTTAAATGTCAGTTTAGGTTCCCAAAATGTTTATCATTTCTAAGCATTAGCTGATTTAAATCTTCCCCTGTTTTCTGTTGATAGTTACAAAATAGTTACATAGTTACAATAGTTACAAAAAACCCCAAACAACATAAAGCAGTTAAGATCAATACCAATTTCTTTTTGCTTTCATTTCTCAGTGGGATCTTCCTCTTTCCACCACTGATCCTGCTCTAGCCCAGAAACAAAATTTTCTTGAGCAAGAAAAGTAAATTTGTCAGTTTAAGAATGGAGTTTGAACTGTTCTGAGCATGGATGCTTTTCAACAGGCTTTTGTCATACTTCTTGGTCATGGTGTGGCTCTGTTGAGAGTTAGTTGGCTGTACACCAAAAAAACATTAAGGTCATTGCTGAGGACAACTGTGTGAGAGAGAGATCTCTCTGCTGAGTCCAGGCATCTCTGCCTGTCTCTCCCCGAACGTCCTGCCAATGCAGTAGGATCCCAGCAGGTGCTGGCAATATATTAACTGCTTTGCAGCAGAGTCAGTAAACACTGTCTCCTCCCAGGGCTCTTACTGACTTCACCACTGCTTGACATCTCTGGCATCTTACCTCTCCCAATGTCTCATAGACATTCCAGTTCAACATCCCCTCACCAAACCTGTGAGCTAGCCCCTAGTGTCCCCACGGCAAACACAGACAATTCCATGGCCTTGTTAAACAGAAACATTTTCAACGTTCTCCCTGTGATCTTCTTTATATAATAGTGCCACGCTATTTTGCAAAGCAAATAAACCTGCTATCTTAGTGTCCATCCCCCACTCACCCCATAGCTTTCCCCCTAGGAAGGTGATAATGTGTACCAGATTAGAAATTTAGTTTTGGAAGCAGCTGTCCAATATCATAAAAAGTCTCATGAATCCATATAACAAATCATGAACCAAACTGGAATCTCAGTATAACATTAGCATATTTGATCAGATAGTAAGTCAAAATTGTATGCTTTAAAAAGACGTTACTGAATTTGCTACCCACTGGAAACTGTTAATTTGAATGATCTGTTCAGGGTAAAGACCATGAATAATTCACCCCTGTGAACAATTTGAGTTATCTGTAAGTAATAAACACTCAGCTGGTTTAGTAGCCACGCATCTTTTTCACTGGGGTTATGGACCAACGGCATCATGACATACTGTTTTTATCATTCCCCAGCTGAGCATAAAGGGTGCAACTCAGCAGTCAAATTTTTGTCTGTCTGTCAGTCTTTGTATTTAAACCTGACACATCGCAGGTACTATGAGTATGTATGTGGGTTATCCTCTAAATTTTTGGAACCCTCATTTTGCATCATTGCTTTGGTAGTCTTAAAATTGTAATGCTTATAATCAGCTGTGAACAGAGTCATTTACTAAAGAACAGTCTCTGCTCAGAGAAAAAACTCCAGTGCACTATAAATATGCTTGACTTCCTTCCCATTTGGCTGTTTGGAGCATTTGGGAAACCGTGACTCTTTTGTGAGAATATGGCAGTATTCCACTGTACTCTGTTAGCTTACCTAAAATAATGTAGGAATTAAGTCCCACACTGACCTCAACAGAGACAGCCCTCAGTGCCAGCAGCCTTAAGTGCTCAGCTACAGCACTGGTGCAGCTCACTGGTGTTCTCATTTTAAATTAGAATCAAGGTATGGCCTACAGGAGAGATGGGGAAGGACTCTTTATCAGGGAATGTAGTGATAGGATGAGGGATAATGGTTTTAAATTGAAAGAGGGGAGATTTAGATTAGATACTAGAAACTGGAAGTGTTCAAGACCAGGCTGGATGGGGCTTTGAGCAACCTGGTCTAGTGGGAGGTGTCCCTGCCCATGGCAGGGGGTTTGGAACTCGATGATCTTTAACGTCCCTTCCAACTCTAACCATTTTATGATATTGTCTCAATTCCCAGTTTTTCCCCTGCTTTGGGCCACTTTTCATTAATATAATTCTCTAAGTGGATTTAATATTCTGCAATGCCAAAAAACATGCCAAAAGCAAAACTTGGTTGTCAGTGGTGTGTTGGAAAGGGAAATGCCCTGTAGCCTTCTCGAATGCGATGCATAATGGCAGACTCCAGTCTTACTGCTATGAAGGATCTATTCTACGCACCGCAGTGACTCTGAAAGGCTGTGCTGACTAAACGAGCCAAGAGTTACATTGAGATGAGTGTCAGCAGTGCAGGAGCCTGTAATTTAAGGGAAGTCATAGAATCATTTGGGTTGGAAGGGACCTTAAAGATCATCAAGTTCCAAGCCGCCTGCCATGAATCACAAGTCCTCAGCATTTCTGAAAGCAAAGTAATACGTGGCTTTTTTACACCCGAAGGTGAGGGGGCATTTGACAGAGAGAACGTCCTGAGATTACTCTCTGGACTAAAAAGAAACTGGCTGGGAGAGCCATATCGATGGACACTCTGCTAGCGAGCGTGCTTTTGCTAATGTAGAGTTTATTATGCTTTCAAAACTAAAAACTGTCCTACCAATGCATGTTGATACCAGCAAAAAAGGCAAACTTCACTAGGGTTTTTGCAATGGCATAAAATGTCATCTAGAGAAGTCACACCTAACAGATATTAAACCAGCAAGGATTTCTAAGGCACAGCTTTAAGGATTCATCCCATACCTAGTCTTTCACAATGGGAAGAGAAAAACCGCAGGCAGCTAGGAATCCCTTGAAAATTCCCCCAGGCCATATAGGAGATTAGACCTCACATTTTCAAGGCAAAGAACAAAAGCAAGGGCTTTAAATAACCTTATTTAGAATGTTTTTACACCCTCATTTTGAACTTTAGGAACATTTAAAGAGTAATTTATAAAGTCCTCTGCATAGAACCTTTTCATGAATGGAGACATAGGAGACACTGAGGTCTGTCATTACTAAAACTCAGTGAGTCACCTGATACACACCTTGCTTCTCAAATTCTTCAAAGAGATTGAGGCTGGTAATGCTTGGGCCAGTGAAGATGATGTAGTTCTTCCCAGAGGCGTTCTGACAAAGGCTTTTGGCCACCATACTGTGAAGCTGCGGTTTGTTCTTCAAAGCATCCAGCCCGTCAGCACCACTCCCTTCTTTGAGATGGACATAAATCTGAAATGAGAAATGGTAAGGAAAGTCAGAAGGTTATAAGGAATCCAGAGGAAGCAGATGCAATTGCTAACGTACCTGCTCAGCTCAACTGGAGACAAGCTGAGAATTAAGGCAGCAAATACTTTTTATAAACTGCTAATTAATCTAAAGTCCTTTTCAAGGGGCTGTTGCTTTAAAAACCCCTCAGGTTAGCTGGCACAGCTACCTATAAATGCAGCGTCCGTTGCCTCAGTTTAAGGGCTTCCTGAGGTTCTTGTCACTGTTGTGCAGTTTGAAGATTGTTTGCTTGGCAGGAAAAGACTCCAGTCATAACTGAGATTACGTGTTGTACTGAATCTGCATAGGCTTCAACGCTGCCAGCAAAAGGAGAGCACGAGAACTTTACTTTCAAAAAAGGCCCTTTCCAGGATGGCCAGAAGGAAATGGCCCATTAGCTTCACTGCAGCAACGTTCAGATTTATTTCTGCTGGCAACAACCATTGGGCTGCGATGCAACTGCGTGTGCACACCCATAAATGAGAGGAGCCAGCAACACACATACCCAACCAGACAGAACATCCTCATCAAACAGCACTAATTCTTACATCCTTTACTTCCATCATGATTTGGAGACAACCCACCAAAACAGATTGAACCAGGAAGCAGGGTATGGAGTAATATGCTGCTGTTAATAGGGAAACGCCTGGCTCATTTGTAGCAGGCTGCAGTAGCTTTAGCATGTAGCCTGTGCAGCCCACAATGCTATGGATTTCAAGAGAGGTGTCACCATCATCTGTAGGTGAACAAACATGTTTGTGTTAGAGTGCAGGAACATTTACCCCTTAGTAATATGACTATAATTAAGCGAACACAGTCCAGCTAGTATACCCAGCAACTAAAAGAGCACTGAAGTAAAGCTATTCCTTCATTCCTGCAAGTGGTCCCTCTAGAAGAGGAGTCTTCTGCATTGTCATGCAGAAGGAGAAAGCACATAACCCGTCCTTTGTACACAAGCCTTCAATTTTATTTCACTGACAGCATTTTACAAGCATAACATTCACCAAAGTTGAACATCTATTAAAAACAACTAGGCAGCTGACCTTCATCTTGTTCTAAAAGTCAGCAGAAATAACCTGCTGGAAAGAGAAATGAGAAGAAGCAGACACTGTGCTCAGTCACCCAAACAGTACTGCAACACCAGGGAACTTGCAAAGATTTAAAACCACACAGAAATGTAAATTTTCTGAAAAATTTCATTTTTTCTTGAAGGCCTGCCTTTGAGACTTTGGCTCTGAAATATTTTGATCTTTTAGGAATTCCAGAAAATTTTACCCATCACAGAAAAAGTTGAAACTTGCTCAGTATTCAGGGGCAGGGAAAAGGAATTTTGCTTTGTTTCTTGGAGTGATGCAGCCACAATGAGCTTTTGTTAAACTTGCTTAAGACTTCAACCACCCGCATCATGCAGCGTAGCACCTCTTTCTCCTGACAACATACTCCTTCATAAAGGTAAGTTCATTGCAATGCTCAGAGAACAAAAATGGTCACGTTTGCAGTAGTTCTCCCAGTAATTTATATCTCAATGATCTTAGAGGGGAATGAAATTCAATTAAACAGCTTCTCCCTATTTTAGATGGTGTATCCCACAGCACTGGTATTCTAGACATATTAATGTAATAATCCCCAGAAATTCATGCATCATGGAACAGACCCCAGAGGAGCATGTTATTTATGAAATCTCTGAGAAATGAGATATAATTTGTATATTAAAGTAACTGAAGTGCTAAAGAACAAAGTTGGTGCAAGGATGAATACATGGTAATTTCAAAAGAAAATTATCATGGAATCATGGAATTGTTGGAGTTGGAAGGGGCCATCTAGAGATCATCTAGTCCAACTCCCCTACCAAAGCAGGATTGCCCAGAGGACATTACTCAGGACTGCATCCAGGTGGGTCTTGAAAATCTCCAGAGAAGGGAACTCCACAACCTTCCCGGGCAGCCTGTTCCAGTGCTCTGTCACCCTCACCGTAAAGAAGTTCTTCCTCATATTTGAGTGGAACTTCCTATGTTCCAGCTTGTGCCCGTTGCCCCTCGTGCTGTCACTGGGAACCATTGAAAACAGTCTGGCTCCATCCTCCCTCAAACTGCCCTTTAGATACTTACAAGCATTAATAAGGTCTCCCCTCTGCCTTCTCTTTTCCAGGCTGAAGAGTCCCAGCTCTCTCAGCCTTTCAATAAGGCTGAAATAATATTTCATTATATTCCTTAATAATTTATATTAAAAGGAAGTCTTAAATATACATTATTTGTCTTAAAAAAAAAATAAAAAGAAATACCTTTTCTGATAGACACTTTCAGGATAAGGACAAAAGCAGGAATGTTTGCAGACTCCCTGACTGTGCTCCACTCACTTTTGAAAGCTGTCAAATTTGTGCTTTCCCCAATGCTAAGGCTGAGGACTAGCTAATTACAGTAAGTAATTTAGGTTATTAATCAGGGCTCAAGAGAGCAGCTTAACAGTGGAGCGCATATAAAGGGCAGATTGTTCCAAATTTACAGCAAAGGTGTTTCATGATTATTGGCATCAAAATTAAGATTAGGTTACTAGTATGTCAGCACAGAGACCCCACATCAAGCCATTATAAGGCAGTGGAGATAAAAGATGCAGACAGATTAGTTTTGACTTTGGATTAGCAGTTGAGCTGAAAACAAAGCATGAATCTCTAAGTCTAGGAAAGTGTCTTACACCTTCCCTCCCCTACCGCAGTAAGTCTTAGCCAACCAAGAGTCTCTCCTGCTCCGTGCTCCGTTTGTGTTCCCCGCAGTGTACCCCTTAAAGGATGAGACAGTCTGCTGGTGAGTCAATTGGTCCCTCAACATGCGCTGGTTTGGGTCTGCAAGCAGCTAGTTTAAAGCGCATGCCCACCATGCAACTGTCTACTGAGATATCACTGTTTTCCTACTAGGATACTACATACTCCATAGGCTCTGTCAGCAGAGTTCCCCTGTGCACCTGGCACACTCCTCCTGAGCTCTGCCCTATTTCGAGGGTCCTTGTAATGGCCACATTGTGATTTTCATTCCCCCTGCTCTGTTCACCTTCCCAGTGCCCTTTACAAAACATCCATACCCACTACTGAACCTTCCCTCCTCCTCCAATGTTAAATATATCCCCCATTTTTCTCCTTGGGCATTTTCCTGCCTGTCCAAGCACAGCCTTTGTTCTTGGCACAATTTTTCCTGTTTTGGAGAAGCATCATTCAAAGCTTTATCATGCTGAGCTCTACTGGGAAGATGGGTGACGGCAGCATAATGTTGGAAGGCATTAATGCTGCTATGAAACAGCAGCTTGGTGCAGACATTTGGCAAAGGCATAGCTTTACATATTCTTGCAAGTGCCTAGGATCTCATATGGCCTTTATTTTCCCTCTCCCTGTCCTCTCATCCAGCTTATTTCATTCTACCTCAAATGATTAAGATCCTACCTACTGAAGGCCACAGCATTCCCTCCTGTTCTGTAAGACCTTAGAAGTGGTATTTAACAGTCAGCAGCCTGCAGAAAAAGCAGAGTTGCCAGAAATTGGCTGCAAGGTCTTCACAGGCACAGTCAGAAGCTGCTCCCCAAAAATGTTTGTTCAACTGTTCACCAGAGCTTCTGGTTTGCCCTGTGACAGCATCAGAGCTTTGTGCCCTTTCCATGTGCTCCAACAGCAAGATGTCATCAGAAGTATAAGCTCAGCAACTGCTGCTGGACAACAGATGGAGATGTTGGCAGCAACATCCCCTGCTTCTGCGGGTGACAGTCAAAGTCATGCTTCTCGAATATCTGCAGAGATCACTTCCACTGTGTATCTTTTTCTAGTGGTTACTGATCCATTTGGTCTACAGCACCAAATGGCATAACTTCTATAGATGTAACCTCATTTGGTCTTAGGAGCCAACTACATGCTGAAGGTCTTTATTCTATAATGCTGAGATGAAGAAGGAGCTTTCTCTGGTCATCCCTCAATTCTTCTTTTCTTATCAGAACAGCTACACATTCACCTCTACTATTTTCTATCCTTTAGTGCAGCCCTACTGCACCAGATACTTTTAATCCAACATACTTTAATCCCCTGCACACAATATCAGCTCGCTCTCTGTTAAACTCACACTGTTTAACTCATCCCTCAAACCCTTCTCTCTTCTGCCTTCAGTTTCCACGCAGCACTCTAATAGTCTCTTCCCCTTAAATGCCTGACTAAGAAAAGACCTTCACAGTCTCTGGCTCGTCTTTCCTGCCTCCTGCCTCCTTCCATCACAAACACAAAAGTAAATATCAATCAATATACCTGAATGCCAGAGTGACAGGGTATGGTTGAAGGCTGTGCTGAGCTCTTCCAAATCAAAAAAATAGCACAAACTGTTCTGGAAAGACCATTTGCCTACACAGAGGCAACCAGAAATGACATCACATTTCTGAGCAGGAGAGATGAGAGACAGGTCAATCACCTGTCATTCAGAAACTCAAACCAAGTATGTTAGGCTACTGAGGCAGACTGCTAGAGAGAGTGCTTCCAGAGGAAGGAAGATCTCAGAGTACAAGCCAACAGGAATTTCTTTGCTCACTGCTTGCAATTTACTCTATGGAAAATTCATGTGGAAAGTTCATAAGGTCTTGCTAGAAACAGAGTAAAAAATCGAGCACTTAGGAACAAAAGCTGCACCTTGACTGCATGTTTAAGAAGTGCCCTAGAAACTAAAATATTGGTGATTCTGCTAATATTCAAAGCTCAGATGGCAAATTGAAAGCACTTGTGAATAGCTCATCCCAAATACTCCACATTCATACATAATTGAAACACCCCAGAGTACAATTCTCAAATGAAATAGATGACATTTGGAAGAAAAAAGAAAGGGCGGGGGTAGTAATAAACAGAAGGAAGATTTTGAAGGCTACATTGTGAAAAATATCTCACAAAGGGCAGACCCTAAACAACCACAAAACAGAAGCCAGGTTTTCAGATGACACAATTATAAAAGCAAGAGAACAAAGAGCAGTACTGACATACTTTTTGGATCCTGAATAGTTATTGAAAAAATAACTTCATTTTTCTATAGACTTCACAGGCAAATACTGAACTACTCCATCCTAGCACCACTTTCTAGATCCTGCCTTATTCTGTCTTCCCCTCTCATCCTAAACCCCATCTTTAACTGTTGCTGTTACTATTGTTGTTGGGAGACCCTCCCCTTCAGTCCCACCCCAACCCTTCTGCATCCCATGTTCCCCCCTTCTTTAATGCCCTCTTCTCAGCCAGCTCTTAGGCCTAGCTCTTCCTCAGCAGCTGTTGGACCACTGATGGTGCTCTTACCGAGACTGGATCTTTTCATTAGTTTGAGCTTCTCTTCATTCTCCTCCTGCACTTCTAAAGGCTAGTTTGCAAATAGCATGTAAGGGCCATGCGTCTTTCCCAATCTGTTCCCAGCTAGCTTTTGGGGTTCCCTACAAAGCTCTTTCCTTGCTCCCCCTCTCTTCTCCCTCTGCTTCCTGCTTTGGGTGATTTCAGTCTGCATTAACACACAGATCCAGCTAACATATTTGTGCTGAGGACTGGCATATCCCTGTCTTGTCTGCACATGTTCTACAAAGTTTCTAACAAGATCTTTGTGAGACTGGCAGAAAGATCCTGGTAGACTTGACAGTGCAAGCCCAATATGGCTTAANGTGAGACTGGCAGAAAGATCCTGGTAGACTTGACAGTGCAAGCCCAATATGGCTTAAAATAGAGCTCTTTTTTTTCCTTCCCATGATATTCCTCTTGTATGTGATTTCTTCATCACATCACAACATCTTACCTATACCTCTTCCTATACCTTTTCAGTATACTGATTCCTGCCTGTGTTTGCCCTGTGAAGCCAGGCACCCAACCACTGATGCCAAACAAGGCCACATTTGCTTCCTTCGATGCTGCCCTTCTCCTGCCTGGTTGGAAATCACCGTCAGCCTCTGAAAAGCTCTTTCTTTTTGCTCTTCAATACCTTTCTTAGGAAGGATGCAACCCCCAAAACACAATTGCTAATCTATGCATTGCTGCTGCCACCTTCTTAGCACTGCTTCGTTGGGCTCCCTGTGTATAACTGGCAGCCCAGCTAAGGTGCAGGATTGAGGCCTCACTCTGGTGCCACACAATTGCACGGCTTTGGCTCTAGTTTTACGAAGAAAATTACTGTTGAGCCATGAGAACAGGTAGGGGATAATATGTAGTAGCTCAAGGACGAAAATACTTACATAAAAAGCTATAAAATCTTAAGCAAAAACCAGAAGATGACAATTCAGTAACATCAAAGAACCCATCTCATTTCCAGGCAGCAACCAGGCTGATGACCACCTGGCCTCTGTAGGCTCCCCGGGAGTGGGGAGCATACTGGTGGCCAGCAGGGTGCTGGTCCCAGCTCCCCTCTGTGTGCATTAGCCAGTAAACACTGCTGTACACCTCCCAATTGCAGAGTCTCTGGGCAGCTGAAAGGTGCCCCAACTAAAGTGACTCACCATGGGAGGCTTATATTATGCCTCCATCTTGCATTTAGATGCTAAACTTGCTGCAGCAGGGGTTGCCTTTTCGTTCTGCCCACAGCACCCAGCACAAAGGCGTGGGATCCACGCGGGGCGTTCCTACGGCAAACGCTTAAGTGAGGAATAGAGGAAGATCCGGTGCTTTTATCCTCCTTCCCCAGGCAAGAGCTGCACTGAGTGACAACAGCTGCAGAAAGGAGGCAACCACACAGGCAGTTTTATCATCAGAAACTCCAAGCACCACAGATGGGAACTAAAAAAATACCCTTAATTCCCACCTGCAAATAGACACTAGGACTGCAAGTAAACTCTAGGAGAGATCTTTGCATTAGGTCTCATTTAGATGTTTGGTTTTCCCATTTATCTAGAAACACGGTAAGATTGTGAACTCTACAGAAGTGAATGGGGCTGGCCCATCACACATCTGCAAAACTACCTTCCCACTTAATACCAGTGAGCAAGAGGAAAACGGACTTTTAATTGAGATTTGAGATTCTCGGATGCAGACAGAACTTCATGCATTAAAAAGCCAGAGCCTGGTGGGAGCCAGAGGAAGAAAGCAGATAGGATTTTCCAGCCACCAGTGACTAACAAATGAAGTGATCACATTTCCTGGGATCCCCTCCCAGCCAGAGCCTGACCTTCAGAACCTCCTCAAAGCAGCCGCTACATCTGTGCGTTCCAGATGCAACTGTTCCAGCAACAGAGAAATTATCAGGGCACTGTTTAAAGAAACCCAAGGGCTCACACTAATCTCTAAACAGAACTTAAACAGGCTGAAACACCAATATTTCTGAGCAGCTTTATTAAACAAATGCACAGATGGCTAACTCTCCTGCAACTCTGACCTTGAAAACAAAATTCACTCCAGGCTTATTTACCCCTCCCTTTCCCAGTGACTGAATGCACTTATGTGCTGTGATGTGAAATTAGAAATTCTTTGGGGCATCATCTCAGTTTCCCTACATTCTGGAAGTTCTTACTCTGTAAAATCAGCAGGGTTATAAAGCATTCAAGCTGACTGGACTTACCCTGTTTGAAATCAAGAATGAACTACGGCATTGGCTTTAAAAGCATGATGTTTACAGCGTTTTCTTTTTTTGCTGCAACTGCGAGATACTGTAAGAAAAGGAGACATGATGCAGCAGGAAAAGCAACTGAAAGCAGCAGATGAGGCACTGCCGTTGGAGTGGGGCAAGCTGAATTTTATTCCCAGCTCTGCCACTAATCTGTGGAGGAACCTCAGACATCTCACTTCACTGAGAGCTGCTCCTCAGGGAGAATAATTTCTTACTCCCTCATGGTGGGGATACCCTGCTCCAGGTTGCATTCCTTGAATACCACTATCGTGCAAGTCACTGATCACGTGGGAAGACTCAAGCTGTAGACACAGTCCTTTTCCTTAATCTGTTGTTCTTCAGGGTAAGCAGTGGAAGGTGAAAACTCAGATTCAGTCCCAGTGCAAGGATCTAAAGGACTTAATAAATCTTAGTGACACATTTCACAGGGATATTAGTGAAAATGAAATGCATTATTGCAAGAACGTTCTGCCAATGAATAAAAGCAAGTTCAGAGCCCATATAGTTGGGGGTGGGGAGGGCCTGTAGGAAAGGAAGACTGTCCAAAATAGCCTCAGAGAACAAATTTCATCCCAAGGAATAGGAAAGGATACACACATCCATAAAGTCATCTCTTCTCCAACATGACATTTTTCTAAGCGAATAATTAGGTTGATGAGCTGATTCCATTACCACCTATCATAGTGATTAATATTGCCTGACCGTCCCTTTGCAGTGCTCTCTACCATCTACACACTGCTTTCAATTTTGTTGATTAATGGCTATTTGGGCCAGGGACTGTCTTTAGGGTTACGTTTGTGCCATGGGCCTGTGATCCAGGACGAGGCACCTATGGGAATACCTAGTCCTGCCTGACTCCCTATGGGATTCAGTGCATGGCACTAGCTTCCTTTTCTTCTTTCTCCTTCTGCAAAATGACCAGAAAACCTTCTTGTGCAGGAGGAGCTATGCAAGGACTAAGCATCACTTAGTAACAGTTACTCGTGACCATGTTCATTCCTTATGAGCCATACAAGAAAAGGAAAGAGAGAGCACGACATGTCCTACCAGGACAAAATATCTAGCCTTGATCAGGTATTTGGGAACTTTCAGCATTTTTTTATGAGCTCTATTGCTATATCTAAAATGAAAGAGAGCCCTACTAATCATATTTATGCTCATCTTTTACAAGCAAGTGTTCCAGAGTTTTGAGAGAAAAAGAGAGAAATAAGAACTGACACAAATGCAGTTTTGATTTAAACAGGATGACTTAACTCAGCAAACACTCTAAGAAAGAAATAAACACTTCTAAGCTCCTGTGGTCATTTAAAGTGCAATTAAGACATTAAAATATTGGTTTGAAAAGTGTCTTAGTGGTAACACATACGTAGGGAAATACATTGGAGGGAAATGAGGAAATCAGGGAGAAGATGGAGCAGAGGACACCTGGGGTCCTGCAAGCTGGGTTTGCTGTTCTCTCTGAATTAGAAAGAAAGAAATGAGAAGGCCCCAAGCCTTCTGCTGCAGCAGCAGATGCTGCCACCTTGATGTCCAGCATCAAGGATGGGTAAAAAAAGCAACAGTATCAGGGCAGTTTTTCTGCCTACTTTGCCAAAGTCAGCCTTCCTGAGCCCTTCTCACCCTCTGAAAGGTTTTGCTCATGTTCCCAGCTGCTGTAGATGTATATTTACTTTATTTGAATGATCTGTCCCTCCTGCATGTTCCCACTTGGCCAGTTGACCGTGAAAAGGTACTCAGCAAAGCAGCTATTCGCTGCAACAAGATGCTTTGCTTGAGAAATTCCAAAGCAGAGATATGATCTGAGATTGTGCATCCATGTCCTGGTTTGAGGCCCAAACCACAACAGTCCATCTTAAAACAAAGACTTAACTGTCAGGGTGGATTCAGGTTATCTGTATTACAGAAAGCAAAACAGTAGTCTAATAGGTATACATTATTTCTATTATGCATATAATGCCTATGCACCTTATATCCACAAACAATATTTGGGTTTTATGCCACTTCTGTTCCATGAATGGCTTATTGGGCTGGATTTTTAACCAAACACCATTTGCTTCAAAAAAGCAAATGATGGGCCATCAAACAGAAGTATTTACTCATACTAAAGAACTGATTCAGTTTTTTTCATGAGAACAAGCAGACAGAGCTAAAACTCCTAACATTAACAACTGCCCAGTGAGTGCCACAGAGCAGCTCAGCACATGGCTTTAAAACACTGATATCTGCTTTACATTAGGAAATCAAACCTATCAACTCTT
The DNA here is from genome assembly GCA_033628505.1 of Tringa tobata. NCBI lineage: Eukaryota > Metazoa > Chordata > Aves > Charadriiformes > Scolopacidae > Tringa > Tringa tobata. Next base: position 1,812,511 of record JAHREE010000375.1, read on the forward strand.
TTCATTGTAAAAAAAATAGATCACTGGGAAAACTGAGATGACCTCAAATGGAGATTTTTTAACATCAGATTCCTCATTCAAGTTTAGAGGACCTTGCTTTTGGCAAGGAACATCACAGACCTCTTGAGGTTCCTTCCTTTCCTGAGAGCCAGTCATATATATCCCATTTCCCTCTTCTGCCTCACCCTTTTATAGGTATAAATGATTCAGACTTTTGAAACTGAATTAGCCTGATTTATGAAGTGTTTATAGTCATATTTTATCTTGAATAAAATGACCCTGATGTAACCATGTGGAAACAATGAGAGAGGGAATTCATCCAGACAGTATTACAGAATATCTACATATTTCCAATTGTGTGCTGTAAGGTTTTTCTGACAGCAGACAGGTATTAGACCAGTCAGTCCTTAACTATCAGGCGACAAGTCCTTCCTTCAGAGATGAAGGCAAAGGTGTGCACGTGAAGGGGGAAAGCATTGAATTTTTTCTTGTTTAGATCAATTTTCTTCCTACATTAAACACAGAACACACACACACACCATTTTAATACAGTAAATAAACCAAACAACCACCAATAAGTGTTTTAGATTCCGCAAAATCCCTCGTAACTGTGACACATAACTGAACGTAGCATTTCAAACATACCGCAGTTGAAGATCCCCATCCTCCCTAGACTAGGTTTTTCCATTGTAGCATGAACGTTCATGTTCCTGTATATTCTTTTTCACCCTTCCCTAAGGTCCCTCTCACCCAATCATTTTAGCATGGTGATAATTACAGCCGTCATGGAATGAAAGCAAAAGACAGCTGGTAAGATGATCCTGGACGTCATCCAGATGCAAGTCAAGCATAAGTATCTAATTCATCAAGAGAGCAGCAGGATTAGGGTGGTGCTGAGCACCTATTCTGTTTCATTTGACATTCCATTAATTTATTGTCTCAATGGACAGGATGGGAGGTGCAACATAATTATAGCTTGGAATCTGAAACCTCTGGCACGTCTGAAGACTTATTAGTTGGGTGGCAGTTGGCTGGGGGGAGCACGGCAAGAGAAATCAGCAAACTTTGTGCTCGCTGTACCCATTACAGTTCAGTAATAAGCTGCGTGTGGAACTGCTGGAGTTCACCTTGGAGATTAAGGACACTGCCTCTGTGTAGCAAATGACTTTCCAAAAGCCTTGAGAGAGGAAACTTCCAAGGATGCTTCACAAGATGAATCTATTTTGTATCGGACAAAACGACTGCTTTAAAACCTGGGTGGGAGATGTATGATCCCAATTTTCTTCTCAGAGTGAATAGCATTATTGAAAACGCAAACCCCTGTTCCCAGCGAGTCCCTTTTCTTGCGTAGCTACTCAAACAGTCATAGTGATTCACGGAACAAATGTTACTGCTAGCAAATGTTCAACCACAGCAAATCCACGGGCCCTGCAGTTTTGAGATGCCTTCAGCCTGAGCAGGCAGCGTGCACGCACATCCTTCCCGCACCTCTGAACCGCTGCTCGGGAACACGCAGGACACCACATTTCCACAGAAGCTCTTGCGAAAAAGAAATATCGGAAGATATCTGCCCCTTCACCTCTAGGTATCAAAATAAATGGCCAGATTTTTGAAGAACTCTCAAAATATATCAGCAATTGGGGAAACTGAAAAATTGTTCCCAGTTCTTTACAACACGAAAACCAAACCCTTTAACACATCTCCCGATCGTGCTCATATCTCACCTTGAAGTCACATCGGATTTTACTTCTTTGGTAGAGAAGTAGAGGTGTGAAAAGATATGCAATAGGAAAATCCACTAATATGTTTCTCACAGAAAAACAGATATCTTGATACCATGTTGATTTAGTCTATTGGACACCGCTGGCTATCACAGATGCAGGGTTATACTTAGAGAAAGAAGCTGACTCATTAAAAATGACAGACGTCACAGTACCTAGACATTTAGACAAACTTAGGATGTACAAACAGACAGGCTTTTTAAGTCCATTTCAATTTAATTAGCTTAGGGCTGGCAGCCAGATGGATGGTATCAGAGACAAGCACTCTCAGTGAAACCATACAGCAAACAGAGCACTGGGAACTCATCATCACTGTCCTTTGGACCTAGTATCTGTGGGAGTAAGGTGCCTGCTGCATTCAGATTGTATGAAGAGAAGTGACTGTTGCCTTTGGTCTTACAATACACTTAAGGGCCTGCTGAAATTGAATCGAGACACCTGAAGAGGAAAAACCCACCTGACAGATGAAACCAGTGGATGAGCACTGCCGGACCCAGAGACTGAATTTCCTCTTTTTCCTCTTGCGCAGCTCCCTCTCTGTGCACGTGGCAATGAAAACAGGATCCTCATCAATCAGGGGCTCATGTAGTACCTGCAATTGGCAAGAAAAAAGAGGTGGGGGGAAGAAACAGAAGAGTACACAATTACTGGGAAAAAAATGGTGCTTTAAATTCTGCCAAGGAAATACAATTATTGTATTGTACTTGTGCACATCACCTCATACAAAGGAGCGAACCCACTTTTCTTCAACACTACCATCCAATAAACTCCAAAGCCTGGCCAGGCACATTCCATTGTGGATGGTTGTGCTACACGTGGTTTGCAAACATTGCAAGGCATGGCTCTCACTTCTCACTATCAGCTACAGTTTAACATCCATCCGAAATGTAGCCTCTACCTCTCACTATCAGCTACAATTCAACATCTCTCTAAAATGAGGTGCAAGGTAGGGGGGTGGGGGTTGTTAGCAGCATCCTTCTCCAAGCTTCATCATGAGCTTCATCTTGTTTGGCAGAATATCTTCCACCCAAACATCCCCTACAATATGTTGTAAAGTACACTCCTTGGTTACAGCAAAGGGAAACACACAGCAGAGAGGAAGAGAAGTTAAGGGAGAAAAAGATATTTTCTGCTGCCACTTAAGGTGGTGGTGAAGAGACAGAAAACATTTTTCCTGGTGGCAGAAGCTTCAGGAAAGCCTCTCTTGCCTCAGGAGCTGAAAAATTTGACAAAAGGAGACGGAAAGATAAAGGACCGGAGGCAGGAATAGAAAAAGACAAGGCAGACTGGAGCAAGCAATGAAAATCTGTGAAAATGACGAAATTTCTGCATTCTGCATCCAGATGATGTAAGTGGTTCCCTGTTCCTTATAGCTGTTCTGTCACACTTCTCTCCATTAATTCTATAGGAAAGTCAATAGGTTTTACACTACAGAACCCACCTATAGAAAAGCACTACTACCTCAATTCAGCACACAGGTAGCCGTGTATGACATACACATCCCTGGCTGCATGAGCTATGAGTTGTCTAGCAAGTCACTTGTGAGAGTACAAATGCTTGGAAACTGTTGAAAAGTCTCAGTTGATGAATGCTGACCAAATTCAGACATCTACATCTCAATCAGAGCAAGTCACTGCAGGCTCCCCTCCTAGTACATGCAGGGGAAGCAGTCCTGGCAGGCCAAAATTAATACCCTTTTGAAAACATGTAAAAAGAATCAGATGGGTTATGATCTAAAGGAAACCATTCCTTCCCAGTGACCACCACCCCAAGAGGCAGGCTCAGATGTAGAGGTGTTCACCCTCAGATGGACCCTTTCCATGTGGGCACGTGTGCTGCTTTTGTGCACATCTGCCGGCAGCCAGTGGTGGAAATGAGAACAAAGCTGCAGTAAACCTGAGAGCGATGTTCCTAGGAGAGATTGGTGGGTGAGCAGTTAAGCACCAGGGATGAGCAGCTGCTGGCCCCCTCAATACAAGACGTTTGTTGAACATCATTCTGTCAGCCCAAAATAGGCACCCCGTGCCCTCCCCACACAGCAGCGGCTGCAGACTTTAATTTATACGCACTCCACTTCTTAACAGCTCATAAAACATTCACAGGACCATCTGAAAGCACTCTTGTGAAATGTTCAAATTATAGACCAAAATGCAGATGCGAGCAAGGAGAGCTGCACACAAAGCTATTTGTTCTTAAAGCTGCAGCTGCCCTGTTTCCCTGCTGGAGCCAAATCCTCTTCCTCTCTCAAGGTCCACACAAAACACAGCCCTTCCTTTCTGAAGGCCACCTGGGACATTTCACACTTCCACCTCAGTGAATTCTAACAGTGTTTTGCAAATATTAAATATGCCCTCATTTGCTTTTGTTTTTCTGTATTTTCCATGCAGAGGGGAGGACCATATTGCTTGGGATGGGATTGGTTACATTCTTCATATTCCTTATTCCTCAGCTTCTGGAAAAGGCCCTCTTATCTGCCAGATCCCAGAGTGTTGTGGTTCAACTGTTATAATCTTCCCCTCTGTAGGATGGAGAGCAGCAGAAAGAAAAGGCTGTATAAGCATCACTTGAGGACATTTTTTACCCTCTGTCATTAGTTCAGCCCCCTCCTCTGCACCGCAGCATCAGCTCCCATCACAGCAGCTCTACTGCATCCTGCTCACCCTTCGCACTCACTCTTTCTGCCTTCTAAGACACAGGAAAGCCTATCAGCCTTAAATTTAGAAAGCAAATTAAGATATTGAAATCCTTTCCTCATCTTCCTCTTCTTCCTGCCCACACTCAGACCTGCCTTCCCTAGGACCCAGAGCTTCCCCTTCTTTCCCCTATCCCAAATGTTTAAGTCATTCCCATTTCTTCATAAGAAGGCTAATGCTGCATCAAAGTCCCCACTGAACTGCTAGAAAAAGTGAATGAAAATGGAAACACATTAGGGCAAGATTTGCGGCTGCTGCAAAAGAGGGAATGTGGACCGGCAGGGAAACCAAAATGAAAAGCCTGGAGCTTGCTATTCTTGCTTCCTCCAGACGGGAGGCAAGTATTGTCACCCCTCCATGTGCAACCACTGCTTCAACTGCTGTAAAGAACTGCAAGCACGTCACTGCATGGGCTGTGCCTGCTGCTGGAAGAGCTGATCCCGATCTCATTTTCAAAGAGGGCAATTTTTTGGGGACATTGACATGGTTTTCTTGTGACAAAAGTTACCCCTGTTGTCACTGGTCAGTCTTATTAGTTTGTTTACTCTCCTTCATTTGCAGTCTCCTTGCTCCTTCTGCAATCTCAAATCCGTCTCTTTGCCAAATTCCCAAAGTGGTGGTATTTTCTCCTTCCCCATTCCTGCTGTCGCTGCAATACTTGCTTTTCCAGGAGTGAGCTTACTGCCCCTGTGGCATATCCTTTCCTGCTTTTCATCTTCCTAGATAAAAAGCTACTTTCAGCCTTAATTGACTCCTACATGTATTCCTGACCGCCTCTTCACCATCTTTGACTCACTCCCCAAGCCCTCCCATCTTCCTATTCTGACTTCCTTTCATGTAAGTTATCTCATGGATTTTTTTCATATAAATTATCCCCATTTTCTTCTCTCAAATTCCCATTTTTCTTCAGGTCTAAGAAGCTCCTCATCTAGCTGCTGCGCTCCACGAGCATTGTGGGGTTTTTTTGCCTCTTGCCCCTCTAGCAATTGCTCCATGTCACATCTTTCATCCACTGAACAAAACAGCTAGCCATTGTCAGGAGTGCCTGCCTTTCTTCTCCATTTTAGATCATTTCCAAAGCTCCACAGTTCCACTGATCCTGCTCTTGCCACAGCCCAAATAGGCTTGTAGGAAAAGTCCAGAGCTACTAATTCTTTTGACCTACACTCCATTGCCCTAAATAATCAACCAACATGTCCTTGAGATAGTTAATTTTCTTTTAGCTCCATGACCATCCCCAACACAGACTGTGTCTTCAGCCTGCCTCCTGGAGAAACTGCCTCAGCTTGCCTTGTCTCTGGTTTTTGGTGGGTACAATCCAGTTGCAAACAGAGTCCCCTGGGCAACTGCACCTGTAGGCACAGATTCAGCCATTGCTTCTGCAACAGTAGCTTGTGCTTCTGCTTCTTTGCTCCAAAGCTCCTCCCATCTAAACTAAATTCTCTGCAAGTATCTGGCATCTCTGCTTGCGTATCTGTCAGTTCTGATTTTATTACGCTGCGTTTGAGAGCATCTTCAGATAACCCCTTGCTGTTTCCTTTTTTGGTCATTGCAGACATCCCTCTCCTCCTGCTGCGGATCTCGCTGGCCAGTGAATCTGAATGTCAGTCCTTACCTCCACCTCCTTGCAAGGTTTCCTGAGCTAGGCAATGCCTGCATTTTTCATGCTTTCTGAGTAACAGCTCGAAAATATTACTCCTTTTAGAGTAACAACCCACCCACCCAGTCAAGTTTTCATCCAAGCCCACAGCCATCCTTCAACAGTTTTCCTTTTAGCCTCAACATAAGACAATCCTGCCCTACAGATTGCTGCTGGAAAACTGTTCTCCTAGTCCATCACACTGGTCACATTATTTTTCTTTATTTCTCTCTGATAGCTCTTCTGCAATGTATCAGACAGATTCTTTCTCTTCAATTTCAAAGTCTGTTAGGCCTATCCACATTTTACTGATTCTCTTTGCCATCACTCAAAGATTAACTCCCACTTCTGATGGAGCCATGATTTCATGCTCCTCTGCCCATTTGTTCAGTCTTCAGTTGACTGTCTTTAAAGAAAAAAAATAAGTTCTTACAGTGCTCCATTACCATTAGGCAATTTAAGAATAGCCATAACAGTTCATCACTTTATGCTGTCAAACTCTCCCTAAAATCTGGCTTCATGAGAGGATCAACTGGCCAAGAGGTACAGGATATCAGAAATTTAACTTGCTATTCAATATTCTTATTGCTTCTCGGTCTTTCTCTTGTTCCATGTCTTATACTCGGCCAACATTCTCTGAATACTTACATCTTTGTGTTACACTCACAGAAGCCCTAAGACAGAACACTCCTGGTTTGGGATCAGTACCCTTGCTCACAGAGAATCATTTTGAAAACAGGAAACCTGAGATAGAGGTGTGACTTTAGCAAGATCTCATAATTTGGAAATGCCCAATACCAAAGCAACATTTAATCATGAGGACACAAAAGAGCTACAAGTTGATCAGCCTGGTTTTGCCCCTCTGTTTTCAGAGAAAGCTGTCATCTAATGCTGTGAGCTGGTTTGGAAGAACTATGTTGAAACTGCTTAGTTGTTCCCTAAGATACCACCAAAAGTGGAACACAAACAAGCCCCTTCATAACTGGCCAAACTTTAGCATGATGCCCTTGGAGCTAGAGGTTGGAGATGTCTCTTTTTACCAGCGACTTCACGCCTGCCTGACGTAAGGACTTACACCAGCTGTTCCCAGCTGATGTTTCCCTGGGCAGATGCAGAACTCTTTGGTTCCAAGATGTCAAAGAGAAGGTACTCTGGAGGGAGAGGAAAGAGGAGAGTGCTCAGAGTTGTGCTCCTGACTTCTCCCACACCAGTCAGAGGCAGCCAGAAACAGCAGTCCTGTCTAGTCACATCCAGCTGACAAGCATATAAATACTCAGCAGGCACAGAAGGATATTTGAGCAGTGATGTTATTTTCCTGAGCTCCTCTGGTTTCTGGAATTCAGTGTGTATCCTTGGCAGGTGAGTACCCTTGAATTTGTTGCGGTGTACCTCCTGAGCTCAGGCAGGGCATCCTCCCTGTCTTCAAGCTTCCACAGTAGCATTGAACTGTAGACAGCAGCAGAGCTAAACAGCAAAGAGACAACACTGATTCCAGGAACAGACAAAAAACTCCACCTCTTGTTGCTCAGGTAGAGCCAGTAGTTATCTATACAGAAAATGTTGGGGAGGTATGGGATACAGAGGGTATTCCTGTTATTCCTATCCAATCTAGGTCAGAACACCATTTTTTTTTTACTTCAGAAATTGAAGCTAGCACTGCTGATACACAATTATAATATTCTGGGCTTTCAATAACTTCAATGAGCTGGAAAGTAATTATTTCCTTTTGTTTGACTGGTATACTTAGCAAAATAATTATAATTCACTAGATTGTTTTCTTTGTTTGATATATTAGCATAGTTCTCTCTCTCTCTGTGTTTCCTTTCATAGAAAATGTGGTATCATTTTTGCATGCACATTTTTGGGCAGGGGGTTACACATGAGAAAAAAACCCTAAATATTCTCTGACAAAAATTCCACTTGAAGAATCACAGAATGGTAGGGGGTGGAAGGGACCTTCAGAGATCATCTAATCCAACCCCTCTGCTAAAGCAGGTTCACCTAGAGCAGGGTGGACAGGAACACATCCAGGCAGGTCTTGAATATCTCCAGAGAAGGAGACTCCATAACCTCTCTGGGCAGCCTGTTCCAGTGCTCTGGCACCCTCGAAGTAAAGAAGCTTTTTCTCACATTGAGATGGAATTTCCTGTGTTCCAGTTTGTGCCTGTTGCCCCTTGTCCTGTCACTGGGCACCACTGAAAAGAGTCTGCCCCCATCCTCTCAACACTCACCCTTTAGATATTTATAAGCATTGATGAGATCCCCTCTCAGTCTTTTCTTCTCCAGGATAAACAGACCCAGGTCTCTCAGCCTTTCCTCATAAGAGAGATGCTCCAGTACCCTGATCCTATTCACAGAACTCCGCTGGACTCTCTCCAGTAATTCCCTGCCTTTCTTGAACTGGGGAGCCCAGAACTGGACACAGTACTTCAGATGTGGCCTCAGCAGGGCAGAGTAGAGGGGGAGGATAAGTTCCCTTGACCTGCCGGCCACGTTCTTTTGCATGCGCCCCAGGATACCATTGGCCATCTTTGCCACAAGGGCACATTGCTGGCTCACAGACAACTTACTGCCCACCAGGTCCCTCTCTGCAGAGTTGCTTTCCAGCAGGTCAGCCCCTAATCTGTACCAGTGCATGGGATTATTCCTCCCCAGGTGCAGGACCCTACACTTGCCCTTGTTGAACTTCTCTGCCCAACTCTCCAGCCTGTCCAGGTCTCACTGTGTGGCAGCACAGCCTTCTGGTGTGTCTGGCACTTCTCTCAGTTTTGCGTCATCAGCGTACTTGCTGAGGGTACACTCTGTCCCCTCATCCAGGTCATTGCTGAATATGTTGAACAAGACCCAGTACTGACCCATGGGGAACACCACTAGTTACAGGCCTCCAACTGGACTCTGAGCTGCTGATCGCAACCCTCTGAGCTCTGCCATTCAGCCAGTTCTCAATCCGCCTCACTGTCCATTCATCTAACCCACACTTCCTAAGATTACCTATGAGGATGTTATGGCAGACAGTGTCAAAAGCCTTGCTGAAGTCAAGGCAGACAACCTCGACTGCTCTTCCCTCATCCACTCAGCCAGTTATTCCATTATAGAAGGGTATCAGATTGCTCAAGCATGATTTCCCCTTGGTGAATCCATGTTGACCACTCCCACACTCTTTTCTAGCTCTCCAAAAATCTATGGAAGAAAAAAATGTGAAAGCAGATGTTGCACTGCCGGCTGGATGCAGACTGTCTGCTCTGTCCATAGGGATGAGTTAAACATGGCATCTTCCTAACCTATGTTCTGTGAGTCCACACTGCCAGAGGAAGCAAGTCAAGCAAGTCAGTAACAAGTCTACCTACAAGTCTGAACAGCCTTGCTGTATTCAACAGCAAAGAGCCCAAGTCATTCCTCTGCTTGATGCCATTTACAAGACATTAGCCTAGAGCTTTAGCATAAATCACGGCCCCAGCACAAGCCACCCAGATCCCACGCCACCCACACCCCACGAACCTTATGTTTAAGATACAGGTGTACAAATCCATTTTGAACTTGGGATTCCAGGTATCACTGATTACAGAAACCTGCGCCCCTCTTCCCAAAACACTTTCAGAGGCAGCACATCCAAAAGCCCATCTGAATTGGTCTTTCCTCTTGCCTTTTTCCTTGCTTTCTGTGCAACTGTGTTATTATTTTTAATTATTTCTATGATTTCTCACTGGGCCTGACATTCTGCTTGATGTTTACTCAAGTCTGCTAATCTGCACTCAAGACAATTTCTAGGGAGAGGTTTTTCCTGCTATTTTGAGCAGATGGGGTCCATGTCTCTTGAGGTAGGTAGTGTGCAGCCCTGCCTGATGGCACCCAGGAGGATGTTAGGCACAAGGCTCCTTTCGGGAGGAGGCCTGGAACACCCCTCAGTAGGCTACCAGTGCCACACTAGAGTATTTTTAGCAACAGATTCAAAACCTTTTTCTTTCTCACAGAGTTATTTTTGAAGCTGTATTTTCATGCTTTTTGTTCTGCTCAATACCACTGAAACATGCTCTATAGAAATCACTGACGTAAACACTGACGAAGGAGCAGAGAAGTTGAGGGGGAAGGAAGAGAACTGGGCTGTCATTACTTCTCCCTCCACACTTTCTTTCTTTTTTAAAGTAGCATCTCCTTACTAAGCTCAGCACAGGCACACATTTTGCTTGTAGAGATTTAGATGTTTTGCCTCTGCAAATAGGACGCTATGATTTTGTCAATTCAGTTCTCAAACCTTGCTTGGGAGGGGGGGAAGGGAGAAGGGATATACATGCAAATCAAATTTTATCCTTTAATGGATTTGCACTCACAGCATGTCCCACAGCACACCATTATAAGCATTTACATTAGACACAGTGATCACATTTCTGAAGCCTTTATCTTCCACCCATTGAAGTCAGTGCCACAAGGATTAGATTTCATATCTTAATGAGAGCTCGGACCCAACAATACCGTGTCTCTCACTGCCTGTTTTGTCTTGATGAAAATGCACCTTGCTGGCACAGCTTAGTGAGAACACTACTCCCTCCTCTGCCCTATCAGCTTTTTAGACAGCTGTGTTGTCCTGTATTTATACAGGTATGATTTTTTTATTGTCTATAAAGTAGAAAAAAAACGTAATCACTCCCAATTTATTTTAGGCACACTTCAATGGATGTGATGCATCTATGTCTTCGTTAATTTTGTGCAGTGGGCAAAAATGTGATCCTTCAGAGTGGAAACAGGAAGAAAAAGGGGATGATGGACACAACGCCCTTTCCAAATGTCTAGGACAAATCTTTATATTCTGAAAACAGAGAGTTGATTGAAAAGTTATTTCAAGCAGTAACATATTTCATGCTTACTCCTTTATCTTTCCAGGCTTCTGAATATGACCAGTAGCAGCAGCTCCAAAAGGAGATCAATTATACTGGAACAAAGTTTAAATAGTGTATGATGAATATGACAAAAACATTTCTTTGCACTTTAAAAAAAAAAAGTTGTTCAACTGTACAGCCGTAGTCAGATAACCACCAGCTGCAGAAGTTTCTATATTTAGCTCCTTACATTGTCTGCTCAGTCTGTGGAGCAGTCTCCCTACAGAACAGCACTCTGCTGTACCCCTAGTTGTATCTGCAAGTGAAAATTTATTGGAGTCCTGTTTACTTTTATTCCTGGTAGTCTAGAAATAGTTCCAGTTCGCTGGCGCTTTGGTTACAAATCCACAAATCAGTAAGTTTTTCCATAGGACTATCACCTGCCATTAAAAACCAGGACTGGCACGAGGGAAAGGGGGTGCTGCTGAGGGCAGCTGACAACAACAGTGAGCAAAGGCACCTACCCCCTGCTTATTGTCCCTTGGCCCAGTCGTGAGGAGGTAGCTGTGTGGCTGGACCATATGGCAAGCACCTATTGCTAAGGTCAAGGACGGTCACTCCTAGCAAGCCCAACTCCTGCATCCAACCCTCCGCCTGTAGCAGGAGCAGCTACGGGTTCTCCCTCCAGCCCAGCTGCACCAGCTCTGCCCTTTCCACTCTCCCTCACGGGAGCAGCCTGCAACCTCCCGTTCTCAGAAGAGCAAAACCTAGTGGTGCCAACCTCACTGAGAAGACTCCAGGCTTGTTTAGGCCACTAAAGCAAACAGCCCCAGCTCGGAGACCATCATTCCTATTGAAAGATGCCGGGTACCTGCGGTGCAGAGCTTTAAGTCAGACATTGCTGAGCACTGGGATAGGACAGTGCTGCTTTCTCTCATGCTTCATGGAGGCACTGCAGCATGGCTTCACACTGTGAAGCCCAGCTCTTTCTTCAGGCAGCTGTGCTCTGTGCTTTCAGTCACATCGACACAGCCTAGAGCACGTAGGTTAGATGTTCCCTGCCAACGGCTTAACTCTTACCTGGGCTTGTGAAGGTCTAAAAGCGGAGTCAAAGCCATTCTGCAGAGAGTCCAGAAAAGGCTGGATTTTATAGAGGCCATGCGTTGTCTGGCTCGAGCGGAAGGCCACAATATGGAAGTACTTCAGGATCTTCTCAAACCGTGATTGTGTCATGATAAGTGCAATGCTCTTGTTGCTGTAGAAGCCACTGCTCCAGATGCTGAGAACAGACTCACAGTGGTGGATGCTGGTTGATATCATGTAGCCTAAGAAGGCCTTCATTTCCGTCAAGGTGACATCAATCCAGGCATCATCACTACCAAACCTCTCCTGGAACTTCTTGGCATACATGTTGGTTTGGACCACCATATTCTTTAGTACGTTGTCAGGGACAAAAAGCTGAAAAAAGTCCATGGCACTGGCAGTCAGAGGCATTTTTCGTGTTGGACCTAGGACAAAAGAAGGGAAGATAAACTCACTGCAGATCATCTCAAGGAATTTTAAAGCAGGATTAAATTTCCTAAAGCAGGAAAACAAGGTCAAAGTGACGGCAAGTCAGCAAACTCGTTTGAAAGTGTACTCACGGTCCGACAGATTTCATCAGGAAACTTTCCCACTACATTCTCTGCCTTCCTCCTATATGATACAAATGTAACACACTCTGCATAGTTTATTCCTCTGCCCTGACCACTCATTAGTTTGTAGTGTGCAAGTCTGTGAGGCAGCATGTGTTTCATTTTTCCACTTATACACTATCTGTACTTTTTACCCTCAGCAGCTGTTGAAGCCTTTTTCTGGAGAGTTTTTTACTTGTCCGTATGCATGTCAAAGCAGTGCCTTCCCCAAAACAGCCCTGAAGGAGGGGGTTTGAGCCCACCAGAGAGAGAGTGCTGCCCCCATCACAGCTGACATGATTCCTGGGCGCTAGAACCTGAGCCCACCTTTTATTTTGCACCTCCAGTTCCTGCCCAGTTCACTGTCATTAACCCTGTGACTTTCAGATCTGCTTCCACTCCACACACACAGCCATGCAGGTCACGTCTATGCGCTTTTGAGTTGTGTGTCCCTGTCACCACATCGGAGACTTACCCTGCACTCTGACATCGCCACGAGAGCACGTCACCAGAACAAGTCAAAGACACCACATGGCTAGTGTCACTGTCCCACGTCACAGGGAATATTTTTAGTGTTACAATGCATAGGCTGGTCATCTTCCTCCCATAACGTAATAAAACTTGTGGTCCTGTGCTGTCATTACTCTAGCTTTTCACTGATCTTGCACCTTCTCTGCCAGTTTCAACTATTCCATAAGAAGAAAGGGGCAAGACGAGAGGGGAAAGTGAGGCTGTAAGGGTTGTCAGCACTGTATCAGTGTAACAAGGTTATCCTGTCAGACCCCAGATTACATTAAGCTGAATTAGGAACGTTGAGCCTGCAACACCAGGGACACAGACACCAGTCTTTACAGCCCTCTCTCCTCTAATTCCTTCCATAAGCTAATCAAGGTCCATTTAAAAAGTAGTGTTTTTCATGCTGCCACCCCGTGGCAGTGCTTTAATCACCAGGTAAGGGCTATGGGGACAGGGACATTCTCTATTCACCTACAGAAGCAATGAAAATCAATACACCTGAGAGGGGCACCATGGATAAACCCAACGGATAGGGCAGTGCTCAAGAGCAGTTCTACATCCCTGCGTGAAAGACAGTGTCATGATTGTAGCCCTAAACTAAGAGCTGGAACCAGTAAATACTGTGCCTTTGTTTCACAGCCTTGGGACTGTCTGGAAAACACTCTTCCTGACCAAAAGCAGGAGGCAACCAGCTTCTCATTCGAAGTTCTGCCTAACAAGAGTGAGTCTTCCTTGCACCACATGGCTGCTTGGATCTGAACATCAGTTCTCCCAGACGAATCAGAGCACGTGATTTGCCATTCTGCAATCTGGCTCTGCAAAGATCCACTAATTTATTTCCCAGGTTGCATTGTCCACTACCCCTGTATCTCAGATCACATCCTAAATTACAGCAACAACTATAGTTTGCAGAAATTTTGCATGAAACTTTACTACAAGGAACACACACAAATACTGTGGTTGGACTTGCTCTTAAGCCTTAATGCTTGGGTGCACCCTGGTAAACTCAAGCTATTAGAAGGACAGCAAAAATAGCACCAAAACACTGAAACAGTGAAACTTCAAATTGAAAAAAAATCCAAAAAACCAAACAAAAGTGGATTTTTTTTTCCAAGTGCAGTGGGGAAAGAAACATATATTTAAAGATTACTTTCCAATTTCAATTTGTGAGATTGAGAAACCGGAAGTGAAACAGTTCAGTTGAAAGCAAATTTCTCTACATAGCAAGACCAGAGTAAAGAGCCCCACACAAACCATGTTCTGGTTTCTAAGCAGAAAATGTCAGCTTAAATGGCAAAGGGTTTTCATTAACAAGTGAAAACTATGGGGCCAGATAGATATATTTACTTAACCTTAACTGCTATTGCGGTAATAAAGCCTCTTAACAAAGAGTTCTCTTCTGCTCAGGAGATTTATATTCTGCTAGCACCCACTAGACTGTTGTAGCTGACATAAAATGCTCTACAACCGATTCTGTATGAATGATTTACAGCACATCACATCCTCCTTCCACACAACTTAATCAGGTTTTGACATCCTACAGTAGATATAGCTTTCTGATACCAACACACCGCATAGAGTGTATTCCTACTTATACAGAAAGTCTTCAGCAGCTATCGAATACAACTCCAGTGCCCAGGCAGCCTGGCAGTAGAGCATAGAGGCAGTTTTTAAAGTCTTGCCCTTAGAAGCAGAAGTTGAGAGTGGGGGTAACATTTTAAATCTTGCCTACAGCAACCAAAATGCAGCCATAAAGCATTAAGTCTTACCAAGTGAAATATGTCAGTCTTGAGACAGGTGGACATGGACAATAGGGTGTACTCCATCTTTAGGAAGTCAAGAGCAATCAGAAGGACAAAAAGGTACTTTTGTATGTAATTAAGTTTCCAGTAGCTGCACAAGTCTACCTTGAAAAGGGATTATGGAAAACTGCCAGGTATACTGGATAGGACCAACCCTTGCCCAGGAGCCCTGCTCCAGCCACACAGAATCTCCTATCTGCTCTCCTTCTTCAAATAAATGTGCAAGATTTATAGCCCACTCACCATGCAGAACCCACGCAGCTCTAAAAAAGTGAGCTGAATCACTTTCTGACTCAAACATCAACCTAATTGTTGACTAAATATAATTCTGAAAGCCCCTGTATAATAAACTCATTGTCTTAAAAAAAGCGAGCACAATTGATTCATAATTTACTGATATGCAATAAAACAGGAGTGACATTGAATTTCTGTAGGAAGAGAACTGAATTTTTAACATGAATTGGGTTTTGCATAGTTAATGACTAGTCTAAAATAAATTATTTAAATATGACTTTCTATCTAAGTACACAACATATCCCATATATAGAGCCAACTGCGTAAGAAACCTAAGTAGTAAATTCGCACATTTTAAGGATTTTTACATAGACTTAAATGGCATTTACCCAGATGAAAAGAGTTCAGTGTTCCATACATGCACCACCACTTACCTTTCAAAGCTTTACTTAGTCAAATAAAATAGCAACTTTGCCTAGTCTTCCATTCTCAGAAAGAATATACGATTATGACTGTAAATTCTGGATTTTTCTCTCTGTTCTGCCCTAAAGCGTGTGCATGGAGAATATCTTAATTTATGTAGGGTTTTTTTATTTTATAAACAAATCAGGCTTTCCAGTGTAAGTTATAGAGTCAGTGCACAAAAGTACTCTTGGCATTTCCAACATGGCTGTGGACACCCAGGGTGGGACAGAGCTCTACTGAGCAACCTCTGGCCTGGCAGCACCCATGCCAAGCACTAGCACTTTGGCTTTGCTTAAGTGACTTTGCAGAATGTGTAAAATAACATAAACTTCCTCTGTTATGATACAATGTGCATGCACAAACTCTCCTTCTTCCTTCTCACCCTGTCCACCAGCAAAAACTTGCACGTGCAATCGGCAGCAATTACCTTGCAAGTCATTACTGCTACTAAAACCTATTTTGACCAGGTTCATTCCATTTTCTGTTTTGCACTCAGAAGCAATGTCTCCCCCAGAGCCATAGCTATTTAAATTGTAAGAATAGACTCCAAATAAATGAAGCAGCTAAGCAGGGAAAGCCATTTGTGTTCATACTGGATTGCGGAGCAGAGGCTGGCACCTCGCCCTTGGAGTGTACACTCTGCAGAGCCCGTTTTGGCTCAACTCAGCTCAAGGCAAGCTGCAGCAGCCTTGCTGGGTCCAAGGCCTGGCAAGACAGGAGGCTGCATGATCAGCTTCTCAGCAAACATACATATTGCAGAAAAAACAGAAAGATTTAAGAAAAAGTTCATGTGAAACTTCTGTGTGACCATCCTTCAAGAAGTCCCTGCATGTCCTCTTACAATCTCTGGTCTTCTGTCTTGGATGGGCCCCTACCAGTCATATTTTTCCCCTGCTCCAATCTCACCATCTTCTTGTCTTCCCTACTGAACATCACATTAGGAAAAAAATAACAACTCCAAGTGGATTAACTGTTTTTTCCTTACTTAATTGGTTTTCAGGTCTATGTAATTTGAGCACATTTTTAATAGGTTAATTTATCCTTTTCCATTTTTCCCATTCTGATAACCAACCTGTTATTTAGTAGCTCAGAGTTCATAGAATAAAAGATAGAAAGTTCCAAAACCTACCATAATCGATTGGTGCTTACAACATAGTATACAAATCTTAAGGAGGTCAAAAGCATTGTCATTTTGGGTAGGATAAATCAAATGCGTAAGAAGAAAATGCAGTGCAAGAAAATTCTCCCTTTGTTCCGCTGCACAAAAGAGTTAGTGCTCTCATTCAAAGTGTAACAGAGGTTCATGATAAAATATCCCAGTACCTTGACAGGCCCAGGTATCACCGTATGTATGTCAATCCAAATTGCATGGTTTGGAAAAAAACACTGTACAGAGCTAATCCAGAGTTGGCTTTGATATTAATTTAATTTCACTAGCAACTGGGCAGAACCTGAATAGTCCTGAATCAGGCACAGGAGTACTAGAAGCATCAGTTTAAGAATTTTGAAGTAATTTTATTTTCCTCTTTGCACAAAAATCTAACAATTCATAGTCATGCATGAGAGTAGCACATTTAGGTGTGTTATGTACAGATAGATACCTAAGAAAAATCTATCCAAAACCTGTTATTTTTGACAATTGGGAAGTATTTTCTCTTCTGACATATGGCACAGCTTTCAAAGACCAGGGTTTGAGAAGCCAATTAATTCCTTCTTCCCAAGTCCACGCAATTAAAGACTGTTTTATATTCTCAAGAAGTCACCTTTCCAAAAGAACACAACATGATTTTTGGGTCTTATTTAAAGAACATTAAAAATTGCTGATAGAAGACTTCTGTCAGAAAACACACATTCATCAAAAAAATCATGATGTTTTTATAGAAAGTGTCTATTGATAAAACATGACAGACAGTTTAAACAATTTTTTATCTTTCTCAATGAGTAGAGACCAATAGAAAGAGCTGAAAAAACAGCAACAAAATCAAGACCAATGTTTTAATATTTCCCAAGTGAGTTTTTCAGAATTTTGGCTTCACACTAAGTTCCCTCACGCAAGCTTTGGAAGCACTGGAGCTTATCTGGCTTGCCAGAAAATCAGTTTTCATATCAGATCTGTTCTTAATGGCCTGGAAGAAATATACATCAAACCATTCTCAAACCATAGCCAGTTTGATGGCCGTATGACAAGCCTGTCAAGATAGCTTGAAGTACATGCATCTAACAATTCTCTTCTGCATTTTATTCCAGTTTATTTCAGATGCCACTCTCCTGTAGGAACTGGACAGCAAGTATCCAGATCTTTAATCTAGAATATTATGCAGCATGTATTTTGTTCATCTTCATTAAAAAAAAAGAAAAGCAACCAAAGCTTCAGTGACAAGTCTACTTTGGCAAGTCATAGGAGTCATCCTAATTTATATTAGCTGTGGTTCTGACCAATAGTTCAGGACAAGTAGATGTTTGCATTTGCTATTTTGGTAGATGAATCTTACTTGCCTTTAGGAGCGCCTGGCACAAGAATTCTACATAAATGATCAAAACACGATCCATACTGTAGAGTTGCTTGGAGCTCAGAGCCAACCTATGCAGATACAATAAAAAAAACCCACTACACAACTCCCAAACAGTCACTACATTGGCTTTCTTACATGAGAAACATGAAACTGGATGTGGTCCTTCCAAAGGTGGTTCTGTTAGACCATAAGTGCTCCCTCAGCAGCTCATGCTTTTGGGTAAGTTTTTACTAGATCACTTTCCCCCAGAAACTTACTTTACACCCTTGCCTGCGCACTTAGTAGCATGCACTTTTGCTCTACATTTAGTTTCAGTTAATTTCATTCCAAGCGTTTTAGCAAAGTGTGATTTCACTGCACTTTCCCAACATCTATAAGCAAGTCTCTAGCAATGCCTCCACATCTGCACGTAATAACCGTAGTCACAAAAATTGTCACAAAAACAGCTCCCAGGAAAGGGGACTTTTCCCTTTCCTGCCCAGCATTACAAAGAACTGTTTTCCTCACAGCATCAGCAAAAAAGTGATCCACACATTGCACTCTGACTTCTATCGATAGAGAGAATTAATAACTGGGTTGAAAAGTGATCCTAGGACAAATGAAAAAGGACTGAAAACCAGCACACAGCTGCTTCATGCTGACTCTGGTCAAAAGAGTCCCTGGCCTCCACACCAGACAGCACAAGATAAATAAAGAACTTATTTAGTAAAATAAACAGTAAAATTTAAACAAAATGGTAAAAATTTAGCAAATTAAGGCATTTCCTGCAATTCAGCTTGCTTCCCTGGTAGGTACTGGACCCAGATTCTCATCTCACTATCTTCAGCATTATAGCAAAAGCCTTGAGAGTCAAGTCTAGCATGTCAACCTGGCACATGCCAGCGACGAGTAACATACCTGTTCCTACCCAATATAAGATGGCCTTCCCTCTCAATGTGACAATGGCCTCCCAAGGCCCAGGGTGATTGAACCAAGGCACCCTGCCCACTCCTCCTGCCCCATGCTGCTGTGTTCTAGTTGGCTGTTCAGCCTGGACAAGGTGGAGAAGACACTGTATAAAAACAGTTAAATTGCATTTTTGGGGGACCAAGCAGGTGAGTCTTAAAGCTTTCCCATTGACCAAATGCGTGCTGTGCCACCAACAGCATTGGTCTGAGAATGTGAACATTTGAGAGATGTTGTGGCAGTCTTCCACGGAAGTGTGGCTTGTTGTAGATTTCAGCCACAGTCAAAAAACAATTAAGAGAGTATTTATTTGTGTTTACCATCATGTTTAAAGCTACAAAGCCTTCAAGCTGCAACAAGCGAAGTAGAAAGAATAAAAAGCAAGTACTTTTCACACCTTTAATTATACACTTACTTCATTTCTATTGTGAAATCTTACAACCTACCAATCACCATTATCCACACCCAACAGAACCTCCTAAACACTGGTACACAGTCTTATGGTTAAAATAATTTTAAAAAGCCAAACACCTTAAAGCATCAGAGTCAATGCTGAAACAGTAGCATATCGTGTCAGCTTACACATTCCTTTGCACATTAGTCATTTGGCTGCGGGAATGAACAAGCTTGTCCCCCTCATCAGGAGAATTCCTGCTACAGCTACTTCCATGGCAATAGTCCATTGCACTTTATACTAACATTTTACTGCACTCCACCATCAGAGCAGATTGGCTGCTCCTGACAGTCCAGCTGACACTGAGCATATCTAGCAGGTTAGAGACAACCATGAACATGCTGACTCCATTCATCATCTGTAATACAGCTTTTTGTAGATCACAGAGCAGTTACACATCTGGCTGTGGGCACAGCTGTGCACGTCTATGAAATAACTTTACAAAGCAGCACAGATAGCTTTATGTCAGCACAACTTCCCTTACCAGCAGGGTGACCTTCATAACTAAATCCCAGAAGGCTGCTTTGGGATGATCCCATGGTGGGGGCCCCCTTGCACGGGCAGCTCTTGGAGATGTAATTGATCTTCACATTTTTCTCTCCAGGGCTCCTGGTCTGTTCTAGTGCACACTGTTCACAAATACCATTACCTGTATGCAACTTGCTCCTTTCTGGCAATTTAAAATAAAAATCCACCTCTATAAGCATCAGCAATATATATGGCAGGACCCTGCCTCCAAAGGGAGAGATTTTGTGTTTGAAGAAGAAAAAAATAGCCTAGGCAAATCATCAGGACATTTAATTTATCTTTTGTAAATAAAAGTCAATAAGCAAGTGACCCAACTAATGAGATGCTGAAAGCCTTCTTGCCAACTTCTGCATTTACATGCAGCACACACATATGCCACTGAAAAATGAACTTCTTGGTTTTGAGCAAGTCTTATGAGGAAATGTCTTTCTGTCTTTGCTCAAAAATTGATTATTTAAAAAAAAAAAAAAAAAATTATCAACTGGAAATCCAGACAGTTCAGTAAAGCATTAGAGACAACCTTTTCTTACAAAAACATTTGTTTCAGTACAGGACCTCCTAATGATTTATCTCCATCCCACATGAGCTAAGGTAGCTACAGTACCAGCCTCCGCAATTTCTTCCTGGCATCTACAGCCTCTTCCTGGAGAAGACAGAGAACTGTTGTTAGGGTAAGCACATAGGCCCCAAAGTGTTCAGTGCTTTTCCCATGCACAGGATTAAGCACAGTGGGGCACTCTTGCTGCAGTCAAACTAGAAGGGCTCAAAAACCAGAATCTGCCCTAGGAAGTTGGTGCCAGGAACTCTATGGGAATGATATTCGAGCTATTTTTCCAAACCAGCTTCCTTTGGGCTGTACCAGCCTCCTTCAGATGTTACTGCTGTCTGTAGGAAAGCATCCACATGCATTTCTAGGTGAGCTTCACAAACTGCCCAGTAAGACAAAGTTTCTCTGCTGTGCTCGCCCCAGACTGGGAGACAAAGGAACTCTTGTCACTTTAGAGATCATCATAATAAACAAATCAACACTTCAGTCATAGGCACCCTCATTTAAAGGCTGCACCATCTCTATCAGAGAAGATCATAATGCACCTGCATTTAAACAGCTGCTTTTAAACTTGCAGCTGTCCCACTTTATATTCTTCATGTTCCTCCCCAGCACCCTCAAAAACCTTGGGACAAACAGCTAAAAACCACATGTCCCTTGCTGGTGGCATTAGGCTTAGAGGCAGAAGAAAGTCTAAATATTTTCTTAGGACAGCTAAGAAGATACAAGTGGAGGTCATGTATTTGCAATCTTTGCTAGCGCTAGGGCTTCTTTATGCACACACAGTATCACTTTGTGTGCTGTTTCCTTTTTGCCCATTTACTCCTGCCCCTTTTATTTGACTGTCTTTTTCCATCTTTGTTCTGCCTGCCCTTAGCAGTGACCACTGCCACAGGCTGTCTGAACATCTGAACTCAAAAATAGCCAAGCTGATGGAAAGTTCAATAAATGACTTCCATATATCATGCACATCACCATCCCTAATCCTCTTATCACACGTAGGATACATGACACACTCCACAGCACTCCACAGAATCACAGAATTGTAGTGGTTGGAAGGGACCTCAGAGATCATCAAGTCCAACCAGCAAAAAAAAAAACCAAAAAAAAACAAACAAACAAACAAAAAAACCACAAAAAAAACCAACACCACACACCAAAAAACCACATACCACCACCTAAACACACTGCTTAGTCTTCCAAATAACTCTTAAAAACTCACAATTTGCCATTTTTAAGAAGCAAGATCATATCTTCAACTACAAAAAAAAACAATTAAAAAAATGCAACAATCTGTGCAAAAAGGTGGATTTACAACTTGTACCACTTGTGTTAACTCCAGGGTGATGCAGACATGTTTATAAACCACCGTACCCCCAGGGAAGGCTTTCGGGGAGTTGTATCTGCAGAGAGTGAGCCAGAAGCACAACTCGGAGCTGAACAGCGCAGGGAAGTCAGAGCAGGATCTAGAAATAGCAGTCCCAAAGGAACACAGCTCTGCTCCTGCAACCTCTGCCCAGTTACTGTGTGCAGCCAACGTAAGTGCTCAGCCACCCCCATGGCCCGCACCGTGCTGCACAGCTGCCAGGGCACAGGCAGGCAGGAACTAGGCAACAGAACTAGGTTTGCAAAGAAGAGCATCATCTGTTTTCAGGAAGGAGCTTCTCTCCTTCAGGAGAGATGCTTTGTAAATTTGGGGCCAAAGTACATCTCCTCAAGCACAGTCTTAGCGTGCTGTACTCTTAAGATGAGGCAGGGAACAGATTTGGGGGCACCAGACCCGCACTGCTTACTGCTAGCCATCCATCAGACCAAATCACAGCTACACTTAGAGATCATCTTCTCCATTCTTCTTGGGGGCTGCCAACATATGAACCAATAAAAGCTGAAAGACCCGGTAGGATTTAATCACTCTAATGACATATCTCAGTTTTTAAAAGGAGGAAATAGCTTGTGTTTCTCATATCGGACCTAGCAGCAACAGAGACTTCATACAGCAGAGATTTTCAAAGAACTTCACGGTCTGCTCACATTAAAAAAAAAAATAAATAAAAATGGTTCTGGTGATGAAATCCGGTTCATATGAAGTAGTAGAGTGAAAGACAAAGCCAATAAATCTTTCTGCTATATAAAAACCAGGCCCAAACATCAGGTCCTTAAATCTGCAGGTATAGTTACACAGGATGCACCTGCAAGATAAATTTAAAATAGTAACATGGGAACGACCACTGCAAAGCGTATCCTTCTGTTTGCAAAGTGCTAAGCACTTCACATTAAGGATTCCTACAGAGGCTTCTGGGCATTATCACAACAGAAATAATAGCTTCCTATTCTGTAACCACAGATTAGGACATTTATAGCACAAGACCTCAGTGACTGGAGCTTCACATGTCCTAGCTATATTCTTCCTCTTATAGAAGAAGCATGCAATCTTCACAGTAGGTTTCAGAACAGATCTTGGATTACTATATGAGAGCTAAATCCTCCACAATTTGGAAAAATCTGTCTGGAACAAAAGCCTCTGACTGATTAGAGGCTATAGGCAGAGTCAGTGGCATGCTTAAGGTAACATCTTATTAACATAATAATATGGAAGTTTCTGAGTATGTTTTTTCATCTGTAAACCCTGGCCCCATGTCCTGTCTTGTATGCTGTTATCTACTTACTGATTTTCTTTAAGGGGAAAGATGTAAACTGCTTTTTTCATATCAGGCTGGCTTATGATTTCATGATATGATGAAGGAGTGTATTTACTGGGTGAGAAGTAACTGGAAAAGTTCCCATTATAAGTAAGTACCGACGTCTACAGTCATACTTCCATACAACTTTTTTTCCATCAAACCCTTTCTGGCAAGGAATACCTAATTGCAGGTAAGCACAGATCAAATGACATAACTACTGGTGAAGGAGGTCTGCTGCTGGAGACTTTTCTCTTTCATTTTGAAGACAGCGCAATGTTACATGAAGATGTTGAAAGTTGTATTCCCTGCCTCTTTTCCTACAATCCACAGGTATGAGCACACCACGCCTAGATGCTCTTCAGTCATTCTCAACGTTATGGAAGAAGCATTCAAAATCTTAAAGTGTGGATTCAAATTGTGTGGGCTTAAAAACAAAACACCAAAAAGGTGACATACATATTTCTACAAGTGAGCAAAGACAGAAACGTACTCTTCTGTAAAGCCCAGCCAGCCAGCTCACCAAAATCAATTTAATTTCATATGAGATGTGAAACAACTCACATAGAGCTGCTGTTCCAAGTCCCTTTCTTGCCTTGGCCAGTCCCTGTTATCAAGGAAGTGCCCAACATCTGCATGGAGCACATCAGTGTTTATCTGGGACCACAGCATTTTCTACAAGGACAACTCAATTCTCTTGATGCCTCACAGCCTCCACTTAAACAACAAACAATTGAGGGTTATTTAAGCATGGCAAAACTCTTCTTCCTTTTATTGCTACTGACATCCAACCATCTCTGCCTCTTTACTACTGTGCTTTCTAGAAAGCTGAGAGCCCCCATTAATGCCCTGAGATGCTGCCTCAGTCAGTGTTCATTTATCAAAAACACCAGTGCCAGCTTGCTTTCCAGGACAGATCAGTCTTTGCCTCTGCTCCAGCTGGGGTAATAGCATTGCAGCTCGGGCATCAAGAATACTCATCTCTTTCTAAACCTTCTTTCATTTTCTGATTGAATATGGAATCCCCCAGGAAAAGGAGTATCTGAGAACCTCAAGTTTTGACCACTAAGTTTCTCCTTGGCTCTCTTGACTTTGTGTGCAGAAACAACAAGGCAAATACAGAAGAAGAATATATATCTCCGCAGGGAGGCTTCTGCTTCCTAAGCCTTCCAGACTTCACTGCTAAAGCTGGTTTTATATTATCGACAAACTTGCTCCTTTGTATTGCCCTTCCACTCCCTCATCTCATGTTGCTACTTTCACAAGGTTCTCCTTTAAATAACATTTCTCTCCATTCATTCTTTATTTATGTTGACTGCCTCATAAAATAAAATTAATAAAAGTAAGAGACTGCTGCGTCTCATTCAACCCCATCAGCTTCTTCCATCATCTTTGATGTGGCTTCTTTCCTCCTCACTAACTGCGAATAGCCCTAAATAGGTAGCATTTTCCCTTCCACATCAAGAATTGATTACATTCCTGCCTTAGGGCCAGATTCAACTAGGTCCTAGGTGCTATAACACCCATCAATGTTTTAGTGGAGAAAAACTTTCCTTGAGATTATTAGCAAGGCTGGGTCTGGAGTTTTTATAACCTAGTGTGATCAAAACCTCAAGCCCTCTAGGCAAGCTAGAATGTTATTTATTTGGGGAGGAGGGAGAAGGGAGACAGAAAACAGAGGAAGGAGGTGAACATACCACTTTTCATCCCAGCTAAACACTAGATCTGGGTCTGGTATTAAGAAATTCTCTCTCTGGGCCTGGACTGAAGACATCTTCTGCCAGAAGGTCAAGCAGAGCTGGACATAAATGAGCACAGTCCTGCTTGTCAAATACAGTTTGTGTGCCCACATAAGAACTTCATATCAAGATCTTGTCACAGACTCTAGCGCAGTGGTCTCCAACGTGGGGTGCACCCACCCCAGGGAGTGCACAAGACAATCTGTTTGGGTGCTGGAAGAAATTATTTTTTGGTACTGTTAATAAATAAAACAAGATTTTAAAATAGCGTTTATTTAATCTTTATCTCATCCTTTTAAAACGTCTATTTTTCTGTATGTTTTATAATGTACATAGTATATTAGCACAGTAGTACATGTACATATTTCATAAATAAATACACATAGATCGGAGGTACCTGCTCAAAAAAATTCTACTGACAGGGGTGCAAAAAGTGTTCTCCAAAAGTGTTTGGAGAACACTGCCCTACAGCTCTTCAGTAATAGCATTCAGGATTAAAGCAGCCAAGCAGACACAGTTCACCCTCATTTTAGTAGGGAGCCGAGTGCCCACTTGAATCCTATAAGCTTCAGCTGATCTACCTGTAGGTTTTATACCAGTCTAACCAGTTTGCTCTGAAAAGGAGTCATTTCCCTTTGCCCTCCCTACAAAACTGGGGTTTTTTTTGTAAGAACCGGGTAATGGTGGTATCAGTCACAGGTACTTTTGCATTGGTATAGCCGTTTCCGTGTCAGTCTGCTGTAGTCTAGTAACATGCTAATATCATTAAAGTAGTACCCCATATGCATTTAAGCATGTGCTTATATGCTTCTCTGGATTCAAAGGATAAAGTACTATATTAATATTCCTCACCATTCACCTTAGGAGTTTTTTAATTTGTGTCACTCACAAATCAAAAAGATGTTTAACAGTCTCGTGTTTTTCTCTAGTGGAAATAAGTTTCCAGAGCACACAATCATGGTGCAGTCAGCCATGTGAATTATTAATCCTATAAACAGGATTACAGACTGAGCCTATAATACACATAGTGGTAGGAAAGGAGGGAAATGTCTTTTTATCACAAAAATCCTCTGTAGTCTCTTCTCCAGCCCCATTGTTCTCCCTTCAGAGCCTTACAACGATCACTCAATAGATTGTGGTTGTTCTTCTCAAACCTTGGCAAATTGCAACTGCTGTGTTCTTCAGGGAACAGGCGTTTTTCCTTTTTATTGTGAGTCTTAATGTTAGCTTCTGCCACTTATACTCAGATCTGATAGCAAACTTATTACTGTTGCAAGTATATAAAATGTGTATTAAGAGCTAATTAAATGCTATATTTAGGGAGGAATCCAGTCACGCAACTTGCCTTGGAGTTTTAGGCATGTAACAGTGTCAGGCTCTTAAGCTCCTTGCATAGCTAAAGCAAACAGGTTATATACTTTTCAACAAACATCAAAAGGGATTTCTTAAGAAATTTTTGAGACTACAGTTTGGGAGTTAACTGACAACACTCATCTCTATTAGGTCTCTTAAGCTCCAGTTCAGCAGAGAGCATTTGAAGCAGATATTCAAACTTAAGCTACAGGGATCAAATTATTATTAGGCACCAGTGCAACACTACACTGAAGTGCCTGTATTCAAAGTGAGATTAAGAATGTTTCTTGTAGCTCTGGTTGCTCCAAACAACTTAGTGGTAGAAGTACTATAATGTCAAGTGATGCAGTCTGCATAAAACCAAGAATAACTATAAAAGAATGCGCAGTGAGAAGTATAGCACAGAGTCCTTAAGGACACAGCAAAAGAGGTACTTAGAAACTCTGCTTAGAAGACCTAACTCTTTCTACTTGAGTTTAAAAGCTTGCTTAGTTTCTCCTACCCCATCTAAATTACAGAGAAGGCAATGTACAATGGCTGTCTACACCAGTGGTCACAGAAAACAAAACTTAAGATCTATCTGTGTGTCTCCTTCTTTAGGAAGCATTCAAGCTCCACCAGTATGCAGAACAGTGAGTTCAGCTGATCTCAAAGAGGAAAAGAAAAGCAATAGCCACACCAAAATGGCTTAAACAAACACAACATTTTGTTTTCTTTATAGAAATTATCACTTGGCTTTGGCCATATCCTCCTGCCTCTAGAACCAATGTCTGGGGGATAAAGGGCTCCAGAGTACACTGTGCAAGCAAGGGAAGCACCAGACATAGGAGACCTAGTCTCCTCCTTCACGTCTGTTGGTGGGGGTGAGGGAGGAGAAGGGAGAACATTCCTTAAATGCTTGCCACAAAGAATTGGGCCCATTATTCAGTACATTAACCTCTAAATTTCCACAAGTCTCTTCCACTAGGCAGCAGGAACACAGGTGCATTCACAACGCAGTCCCAATAAAATGCTCACTCAAAACTCTTCAAGGGGAGCTGACAACCCTAAAGTACAACCTTCACCCAAACAGAAGGTTGATTAATCACGGATTAACCAAACCCGTGGATAAGCATCACTCCTATTAGATCTGAAACTCAAATTTTGTTGAGCTGCACACTGCACCCCTTCCAGCTTTTTAATGCTAAAATTGATGTTGTGATGGGTGTGACAGTTGTTCACATATTGCATCTCCTATGTGCTCAGGTCTGAAGCATCAGCTGGAGCGGGTGTGGGTAAGCAGTGTGGTCAGGGGCATCTGGCCATCACTTTGGTTTGTTAGAAGTATCAGCTGTCATCTTGATGTGACACTATGAATGCAATAATACACAGAGTCTGTTTTCACATGGCCTTGTCTCTCAACATCGACTAGCTTTTTCATTGCAGGAGACACTGTTAGAGCCTACAGGATCTTCTCACTATAAATGTGCTGGCTAATAAGG
The DNA here is from genome assembly GCA_033628505.1 of Tringa tobata. Taxonomy (NCBI): domain Eukaryota; kingdom Metazoa; phylum Chordata; class Aves; order Charadriiformes; family Scolopacidae; genus Tringa; species Tringa tobata. The sequence goes on from JAHREE010000375.1 coordinate 1,840,366, forward strand.
ATTGAACTCAAGCAAGCCATCTTTCAGCAAGGACAATTCAAAAGGCTGTCACCCTTATCTGCTATTTTTGCATCAGGTAAATGAGAACTCAATACCTGGAAGACCTTTAGCTTCTCCTCCCACAGAAATGAACTTGGGCACATGGGGCAGAGCAAAACTGCAAAAATTCTGGCTTACTAAGCAGCAAAATTTGAACAATGAACCCCTGCCCCAGACTACCTGCAATTTTAACAGGAACAGTGGAGACATGGTGCCCAGCAGAGTCTAGAAGAATAAAAAAAAGGAAGTTTCATAATGGCTAAGAACATGATGTTAAAATGTGAAGTATTGGTAGGATCTATATTAAGATGCAAGAGAAACATTCGTTTTTATGACAGCAAAGGATTCTAGGAAGAGAAATACAATTAGAGAAACTATAAATGCTGTAGCAGAGAAGAGCAGGTTAGGAAAAGGTTATACTACAGATTAAAAGGATTCAGTAGAAATGGAAAGCTTCAAAGTGAAGTTTTGAACAGCTTTTGTTATACTTGTTTCTTGGTCCTTTTCTGATTAAAGTATTGTGCTGAAGCATTCTCCCTTTAGCTGCCCATTTCAGTTTAAAAGGAAAGAACCCTATCTCCCTTTTATCTTAGGAAGAAAGCTGACATTAGAACAATTGGTGGCACACTGCTCGATGTCAAGCTGCTCCAGGTCAATACTCAGACCCCTTTTGAGTCAGCTTTTCAGCAAAAGACCTGAAGAAAAAGCACAGTTTGTATTTTAACATTTCACTCACTCAACTGCAATATCTGCCCATAAAATGCTATCAGATGTTTCTGCTTCAGCATACAATACAAATGGCTGCTTTTAGAAAGAAACTAATGCTCACTTAGTTTCTTTTCATTGATTCAGGGAGTGATAGCCAACAGCCAAAAAGAAAAAAAAGAGTAAAGAACTGGTAAAATCTCAACAATATTAACAGTGTCAAGTCCATTTCATATTCCTAGAAAAATTTTATATTCAGTACCCACTTTGACAGTACCAATTCAAATATATCTATAGCTGAGTATTTTGTACCTACCATCTGTCCCAGAAAGCAAGTAGGTGCTTGAACTATAATTTGCACTTGACAGAGCTGAACATGGTTTGTATTTGCCCCAGTTTAGTGGGGACTGCAGGATTAGGTACTCTGTCTCCACTTTATCCAGATCCTTCACTGAGAGACTAGTTGTCTGCATGAAGGTAGGTGACTTTGGGAAAGAGATTGTTTCATTTTTTACTAGAACCGAGCATACAATCAAGACATTATTGGCAATGCCAATAATATAAGTTTTTCTCTAATAAATCTCTCATTCTGCAGAAAAGTATGCACAATTGACATCTAAACCAGTGGTTTTCTAGGTAGCATTAAGCAGATTTTTAGTTATCTTTAGTGGAGATAGTGACACATTTAGTGCCTTTGAACAAGGAACTGTAAGACCTTACTTGGAACCCTGTGCAATTTGCCAACAAAGAGTTGGTCCAAAGCTGGGAAAGACAGAACTACCATTAGAAGTATGGGTGTACTCTTGCCAGGGAAGATTGTAAAGAAACCTGTTACTTTCTCATTTTTAGTCTAGGGTTTTTTTAAAAAATAGGGAGTAGTGGGGGAAGAAGCAGCAAATCTTTCATATATATACAATTGAGGTAAATATCAGAAAAAAAAGAAGACCTAAGTGCCAATAGTACTCTTTGCAGGATGAAACAATTTTGCAGTCCATGAACTGGAGAAACACGGAGTAGACATTGTTGTCCTTTCTTGCCAAGACATCTGTTACATGGTCATCAGTTATTGCGGGTGTCTGGACTATGACTTAGGTGGGCCTATCCCAGACTTGGGTTTGTCTTCCTCCACATAGCCATCTTCATGGTCTACAGAGGTTGTGTTGGGATTCAGCTGCTTTGTACCTCAAAGAGTCATGGATGAAGCAAGTACAAACCTAGGCATCACTGGGTGATGCAGTAACTAAGTGCCTCCCAAGTGTAGTATTGCTAATCTCACAAGTATTGGGGTAGTGTTGTATCACACATCCCTGGCATAAGAAGATTACTGTTTTTAACACACAGAAGGAAGCTCAGAATTAGTAATTTGGGTAGAGATACAAGATTCATGGACACACAACTCATTTCCATAGAGGTGATGGTGAGAACAACACCCTAAGAAACTGTCAAGTGTTCCTGGGGCACTTTATGGGGCAAAGAGAAGGAGGGAGTTTCACCTTAACAGATCAGAATGCCTTCTCTGAGCACACAGCTCCTTCCATGAGCTATACAGCTTTCCCCCACTCCCAAAGCTGACACCGAAGACGCAAGTAGCAAGCCCCAATAGTATAGCACTCCAACATACAATTTGCCACTAAGCAGCTTCCCTAGTGCTTGCATCTATCTTAACCAATCTAAAACAGGGAGAAGTGCTGGAAGGGACCTCAGGAAGTCCTTTAGTCCAGGCCTCTGTCCCCATTCAGCATACATACTTGTCAACAACTTAGCACCACTTGTTCTTAGGTTTCCAATGACACATCTCATGTCTTCTGCAGCACTGCACTGTCTGTTTGAGAGTTTCTACCGTGTCTGATTTATTTATTCATCAATTCAATTTATACCTGTTATTCCTTATATTCAGTTTTCAGAGCAGATAACGCAAATAATTCCCTTTCCTATAAGAGCTATTACTTAAACATACGGCAACTTAGCTTAAAAATACAATACTGAAAGGTAGTCCAGTTAGCAGATTTTCTGCTTCTCAGTCCTTTCCCTTCACATTTGACTATTTGCTTCTCACCTGGGTTGGTGACCCAGACTATCTCTCCTAAATGGCAAGCCAGTCTCATGGCAAGTCTTGTACACTCTGTTTAAATATCCGGGGAGAATGTTTGCCGTTTCACAACAACGTGGCACTGAGTCACAGTTGTCTGGTGTTCAGCTTCAACCTCCAGTTCCTTTTCCACCTAAACAGTTCTTCCCCTTCCCCTCTATTTTGCACTTCTCCTGTTAGTCACTGCTGCCTTCACACTAAGCATTTTTCTCTTACACCCTGCCCTTTTCACCCCCCTGGGCTATTTCAGGCTGTCAAGAATCTTGCAAATTCTCAGCCTGTCCTCCAGTGTACATGGACTCACTCACAACTTCATGTTATCTAAAAGTTTAATAAACATATTCAGTAAGTCCACCTCCATTCAGGAAGGCAGTTTCAAATTCTCACTAAATTTAAAAAAAACCACCAAACCACCAAAACACAAAACCCCAAATTCTTCCATCAGAACAATTAAGCTTTAGCCAAATCTTTATGCAGCACATTTTTGGGGATACTGGGCCAGACCTTATCAAATTCAAATGGAAACAGAGACATTGGCAGTAATGACAATTTGAGTGAGAATACCTGACAGGGCATGGTATTTATTCAGTCAGATATTTCTGCATCTGCCTGCTTCTCACCCCTATACATTTTAATCTCTGCAAGGTTTGTTGTAATAGATATAGAGTAACGCAGAGCACAATGTGAAATTCAGAACTAGCAATGAAGAGGTGGTTCTTGCCTCAAAATTTTGCTTCCAATTCAGTATAGAAAACAAGGAGATAAGTCTGATGGAGAGCGCAGTGACCATGGTGGGCCTCCACAAGGCTCAGGTAGCTCCTCACTATGCACAACCGCTCCAGGTGCCAAAACCACCACAAGCTGGTTTCATGCACGAGAAATAAACACCAAAGGTAATTTGAACCTAAAGGAACTTTCAGGGCATCTATGAAATAGAAAGACAGCGCTGTCTCCCAGTTGCTCTGGGTCAGCAGCCAGGCTCTCTGTGGCCGAGGGAGGGCTGGCTACCAACAAACAGACCTGTAGGGACACGGTAAGGAGAGCCCCAAGCCATTGGGAAATGGACTGGAAGAGTGGCCCAAACAAGCACTGCTGAATTATTTCTCAACACCTTTTTGTGGAAAAGACATTATAGAAATGGCTTTTGCCAAAGAGTTTGTTTCAAGGAGCTGCTGTTGATGCCCCAGAGGCACCACCATGCCTGACTGACTGTGCCCAGTCACCTGGCCCAGGACCCTATGTCCGCCCCTGGGGCCATCAGCCCCTGCCCCAGCAGGGCCAGGCTCCAGCTCCCCCCAGACCTGCCCTGCCTCGGACCCACGTCCTGACCCAGCCTCAGCCTGTCCCCAGGGAGGTACCCGATGCCCAGCGTTGTGTCAGTGCCCTGGGTCACAATTGTCCTGGCTGGGGTGGTAGGATAGCCCCTGGCTGCCAAGTCCTGCTCTGATGGACCCCCATGGGGAGCCCCCATAGCACCTAGCCTGCAGAGAGCCCCCAGACCTCATGGGACACTATGACAGGGCTGCTGTAGAGTTTGACAACCTGTTTTAGACCATCTCTGATGTCAGTTTAAGTGTGAGTCATTACCCAGTAGTACAAAGGCAGATGAAGAAAGGTCTTTTTTGAGAGGGTCATTCCTTATTTATCAAGTACAATCCTGTCAAGCAGAAAGGGCAGGACGTCATTTACTCCAAAACCCATCACTCTTTTCCCAATGAGGGAGATCTGCGGTATGCTTAAAGCTGCCTCCTTTTCTTATCCTTAAAAGAAATGGCTGAGACTATTTGCAGCAATGTTAGCACCATGAAAATAGCTGCTGATCACTCAAAGGCACTACAAGTTTTCGTGCTTAATTTCTTTTCATCTCAGAGACAATAACAAGAGGGAATTCATTAAGATGTCACAAGTATAAACCTTCAGATATTGTATTTTACTATATAAGAGGGCAAGTTTATAAGTAAGGAATAACTACGAAGCCCAAGAAATGGGGAAAACTCTTCAGTTCGTGGTAGTCTTCTCATTTAGTGATCCCATTCAGGAATACAGACCAGCAAATTAGAAGCTCTTTGAAAGACTAAGTAAGAATTTATATCCACCTGTGTATTTATATCCACAATGTAACATATCCAGCATGACAGATATAAGAGCATTTACATTTTTCAAGATCATCTTGGGAATTTCTTGCCCCAAACTAAAAATCGTTCATTTTCACCAGGCTGCTGCAGCAAGCGAAGGTTTATGAACCACCACCCTGCCCTCTGGAGAAGGCTGGCCACCTCTTGCCTCGCACACCAGTTGAGCTGTTTTCCCTGTACTGGGGCGAAATAAGTAATCCTAGATTCCCCATCCCAAATGCCATATGCATAAATGCATGCACACATGAGTTGCAATACAGATAACCTCTTCAAAGTAGTTTTTCAGGGCATGAACTGACAAGATTGCTTGTACCAGCAGGATGCATCCAGCAGCAGACAGCACTGTGACATCAATGGGAACAGCCACACACCAACACCTACACACTGACCCCAGACTGCACATCTTGTGGATGTGCTACCCACCAGGAAGTTAGCCAGCACCTACCTTTCAATAAAAGAAGAGGTAGGGCAGTTGGACTAGACAATCTCCAGAGGTCCCTTCCAACCCCTGTGATTTTGTGACTATACACACTGGATAGTCAGACTTCCCACAACAGTGGATTTTGTAAGTAACTTAAAGAAAGATATTATCTTTTTTTTTTTTTTACTCCAATTTAATCTTTCATACACACCCCACTTCTGTTCCATATGTAATCAGAAATGAATCACAGTTACAACAGCAGCTGCTTTAAGTCTGTTTTCTGCTTTTTCTTCACTAGAAATAACACTTCCATTTGCGACCACTGACAGGCTCATTGGCTGTTTTATCTCAGTCCAGTAATCTTCCTGTCTAACACAGAGCTAATTCCCCCCATCCATACAGACATACACGATATTCTTTGCTTCAGCATCTCCTGTGTACCCCTCTCTGAAATGATTTTTGCATCCTTACAGGGTGTCTCATCAACTACTCTTCAGTTTGCCCAGTTTTCAACAGCTGCAGCTTTGTATTGCTTGCTGAATAGAAGTTGCTTGGTTTTGTTCTTTGTCCTTCCTAATGGCAAACATAGTTTGTCAATACAGGTCATATGAATCCCTCACACTGTCCAAGAAAGCAAAATTGAAAGCATGTTTTCTATCATGTGCCATTAATACCAGTTGTCCTCAAAATAAATCAGGAGATAATCCAGGAATAATTTATACAGAGCCAAAATAAGCTAAGGAGCCTTCCAAGCTTATTTCCCTGCAGCCTCTCAATCAAGGAGCTCTGGCTTCATCTTTAAAAGACCTACTCAGTTATGTGACCGTTCACTTTCAGATAGAGACAGTGACTGATTAACATCTTGTACTTTATGGAATATGAAGTGGGAGCATGGATAAGCTCCTAGAAAGGATGCCTTGCCACAAGGAAGTAAAATGTCAAATGTTGGTATTCTCATGCATTTGTCTCAGCCATGCATTCCTTTCCAGTCCATCTGTTGTGTTTTCTAATAACATGTCAAATTTTTGGCAGTATTCAGAAGGATGAGGTATTTTAGGGGCTATATTCCACTGACCTCTAGATAAGATGTGTAGCTGTATCCATGATTACCTTCTCTTTGGGAAGCACCTTGTTTCCAAACTGCCAGATCTATCTGCTCCAAAATTTGGGAAGCTTGAGCATGGGAGTGAAACAAAACATCTACATGAACAAGCACATCCAAGAAAAATTTCCAGCTTCTTTTAAGTCAATGGTAACCAGGACAGTTTCCTGTGACCTAGCAGTCTATACAGAACTAGCAAGTCAATTCCACTACTAGCATCCCCATTAGACTCAGCAGAGAAGTTAATTTCGTCTCTATGTTGACTTGGAGGTATGCAGACAAGGAAATTGTTTGCTGTACTGTTTCTGTGATGTTGACAAAAAGACATGAGTAACTGTAGGAACTAATCTACTTCTTTTAAATGACCCCATCAATAGCTGCAAGGGGAAAAGACTCATTTGATGCAGCGACAGATCTAGAAGTAAATATGCTTTTTCTCTGGAAAAGGCTAGATTATGTCTATGGAGAACACCTTGATCTGACATGCTTATAGACATGAAAGTCTCATGTACTGACCAAAACTGGTTCTCTGTATAAAAACAGAACAACAGTTTTTTTCCATGAAGTTTATCAACACTGGGTTATTCCCCAAATGCGTGTTCAATAGCAGAGGTATGGGCAAAAGAAAGAAGAGAACACAGATAGCTAAGTTGCACTAAATTTTAGAATCAATAAAGCTGTCATGTCATGCACTTGCATTGCTTCAGTGATGATGGAAGCAGAAAAATGCACTTTAAACCCAGTAAAACCACTTGAAAAACAAATTTAGATTTGCGCAAGACGCATGAGATATTAAGCCTTTGCATAATTCACTTATTTATCAAAACTTCAAACCTTTTAAGTCATCCTATAAAAGATCTGCTAAGTAGTTGTGTACATCTTTGTGATGTATTTATCATGACAGCATCACAACACTTCTAGGAAGACATAAGTAATTTCTACTTAGAATGCAAGAACAGACTATGCAGATAGACATTTTTTTCTAGTATTTTCCATGGTTATGCAAGTGAAAAGCAGCTAATTTCTCTGATGACATAAGTAAGCAAGAACAAGCCACATCAGCAGCGCTTTATCCACTTACAGTCAGAGAATTTGGCCCAGATATTTCTAAAGCAGAATCTGCCATAAGTGACTAAGAAGCTATCATAGCTTTTCTTCCACCTCTGGAATCTCTAAGTATTGACCTCAATCTAATAAGACTAGAGCCTTCAGATTCAATTCAGGACTTGAACCAAGATCACCACCCCTGTGAGATGGTGGCATGTACATAGCCCTCTTTTATGGCCCAGCCTGACCCTAGAGCTCTTCCTCCAAGCTCCCTGCTGCTAAAAGGCTTTCTCCCCTTACTTGTATCACTTTCCTCTCCTTTGATTATTTAACTCTAATGGAATTGTTCAGCTCTCTCTAAGCTAAAACTCTGCTAAACTCTGTTCTCTCTGCTAAAACTATTTAGAACACGGGTTAAATTAACAACTCCATGCTATATTAATGCCATATATTGTATCGTATGATTCACTGGAGACTAACTTGAAGGAACTAAATTAATTTTCCTTATTTAACATTAGAAAATAACAACACTACTGGAAAAAAAGTCCAATCAAGAGTGAAGTCTTATCAGCTGACATGCAGCTAGATACCTGTGATCAAACATAAGAAAAGTCTTTTTTACTGTGAGGCTAGTCACAACCTGAAACTTAAAGCTGTGCTTGCTTCCTTGACTTGAACGGAAACAGGCAGGCTTATTTTATCTCACAGCACACCTTCCCTTGGGCAGAAGATCGTCTCTCATGTGGCAGCCATGATGGAATAAACGACTGTTTCCCATAACCTGGTCCTTCTGGAAAAAATTTCTCATTAAACACAAAACCAACCCAACCAAAAAAACCCAAGCTACTTTAAATACTCCTTTGAACTTCTTCAAGGTGACAAGGAGAGCCTGATTGCTAGACATGGTCTTTGCAACTTCTCCCTGAGAGCATGCTGTTCTACTGGAGTGTGTCATAAGTTACCATCTTTGAAGAACACATTTAGTGTTTCAGAGAAATACTCTGGAAGTCCATAAAAAGCTAGTTACACTCTCTAAATGCAACTTGAAGAGGAGCTGCTATGCTCTTTCAACAAGGAATATTCTTAACATTTTGCCCCCAGGTCTAGGCTTAAGAACAGGGTTTGGAGGGCATAGAAAATGAAGAAAAGAGTAACATGATTGGCTGTAACTTTGAAGACTTCAGCATTAACTTTTGCTCAGACTTCTCTCCTATTGCTGCCACCCTTAAACATGATCCCTAACAACAGGAAGTACTCTTACACCTGAGGTCCACTTTTTTGATCGCTGAACTATATGCATATAGGAAGCATTGGAACCTAGGAAGAGAACACCAGCCACCCCAATTCAGGAACATGAAGCTGCAGCAATACCAGAGTATTTTCACATTCTAAGACCCTCCACAAAGAAAGACCAGAACCAATAGTGTGTGTTATGGAACATTTCCTGGCCAGTAACTGAGCTAACAAAGGAAAGCACCACCCTGGACAGGCTTGAGAGGTGAGCCCATGTGAACTTTATGAAGTTCAACAAAGCCAAGTGCAAGGTCCTGCATGTGGGCTGGGGCAATCCCGAGCACAAATACAGGCTGTTTGGAGAAAGCATTGAGAGCAGCCCCGAGGAGAAGGATTTGGGGTGATGATGAGAAGCTCAACATGAGCCAACAATGTGCACTGGCAGCCCAGAAAGCCAACCATATCCTGGGCTGCATCAAAAGAAGTGTGGCAAGCAGGTTGAGGGAGGTGATTCTGCCCCTCCACTCTGCTCTCATGAGACCCCACCTGGAGTACTGTGTCCAGCATTGGGGTCCCCAGCATAAGAAGGACATGGACTTGTTGTAGCAGGTCCAGAGGAGGACCACAAAGATGATCAGAGGGCTGGAGCACCTCTCCTATGAAGATAAGCTGAGACAGTTGGGGTTGTTCAGCCTGGAGAAGAGAAGGCTCCAGGGAGACCTTATAGCAGCCTCCCAGTACATAAAAGGGCTAGAAAAAATGGGGAGGGACTCTTTATCAGGGAGTGTAGCAATAGGAAGAGGGATAAAGGTTTTAACCTGAAAGAGGATAGATTTAGATTAGATATTAGGAAGAAATTCTTTACTCTGAGGGTGGTAAGACACTGGAAGAGGTTGACCAGAGAAGTTGTCAATGCCCCTCCCCTGGAGCTGTTCAAGGCCAGGCTGGATGGGGCTTTGAGCAACGTGGTCTAGTGGGAGGTGTGCCTGCCAACTGCAGGGGGGTTGGAACAAGATGATCTTTAAGGTCCCTTCCAACCCAAACCTTCTATGATTCTATGACCTCCTATCCACTACTCGTATCCCAGTACCTCAGACCTCATGTTACTGCTTCGGTATTTGTGACAGGCACTTGAGCTCCCTTGTTTCCTCAACCTATTTTAATTAGAACTACACAGGGCCACTAGTTACCAGTTTAAAAATCAGGTCACCACAATATGGTTGGGATTTTTCTCAGTAACTAAAGAGAATGATTTCACAGAGTATCTTAACTGGAAATAACACAAAGTGCCAACAAGCCATCTGTTCTAACCTCTGTGTTAAATTTAACAGTTATTTTGGATTTCCACAAAGGAAGTCATCATTTGGGTTTTTTTTTTTTACCCTCCAGGAAGTTTAAGCACCCTCTATTTTTATTAAATGGAACAGAAACAACAGTAACTGGAGATCCCTGAAAAAGGGGCAGAAAACAAAAGTCAGGGACGGAAGCAGCACAGTGTTGCATAGCTATGCTATCCAGCCACTCCTCTCCTGACACAGAAGTCAATCCAGACCTTTCCTGGTCTGTCAAACCTTCCACAAGGGCAAGGCAGGCATCACCACAAACACACGCAGTGACTGACTACAGATTGAGACTGTGCTGAACCATTTAGCGCTGCCAGCAGTCCCCAGCACATCTGGGATATCTGGGCTTCTAGTATATTTTTAAGATGAAGTATCAGTTAGCCTGTCAGTGCTCAGGACTAATTCTAAGGATAGATATAATGCTTTTTTAAGACATCAGCTTAATGCTGAGAGTGGGAAGGGAAAGGCAGTATTAAGTAATTTATTAAAAAAAAAAGAAAAAGAAGTGTTAACATTTTCTATTTCAAGTTCGAAAAACCACAAGAGTTTTGTAAGTGGCTCTTCAGTTTTTTCTTGGGAGCTTTAACTCATTCTCATTAACTTAAACCTCTTCCTCCTCTGCATCTTCCCTTTCATGGAGCGGCAGTCTCCCAAATCAAACAGCTTGACACTAGAGTTGATCCTAGTCTGATTCAAGGATTTATTTCCAGCATTGACGTAGCTGAAGTCTCTGGAGACTTAAGTCCACAAGGGTGTTTGTCTTCTGGCATCAGATGACGTCAGTTTCTGCCACTAGGATTCTTCTCTTGAGATTTTGACCAAAAGGCTGCACTTGGAACTTTTGGTGCTACCCTAAGGTAAGTTTTATCTCAGACTCATTAAAGCCTCTTCCTTTTAAGTTCAGAGACTAGAAGGGATTCTTACATCCAACACAACTGATCTGAGAATACAGTTTTGTTAGTGCTCTGTGTCTGACCCTGCATTTCTTGCTTGTGCTCCATTAGTGACTAAAAGATGTGCTGTCACTGCAAGGGACACCTGTCTTCACCTCAGCGGAGACCTTTTTCTCAGCAGGTATGAATCAAAGCTCTTGGGTCAGAACAGCATCCAATGAAGTGACAATGGTGCCAGTGCAAGTACATTAGTGCAACTCCAGTTATGATATACACGTGGACTAAAACCAGTTGATTTACAAACTAGGATTATAGGAGTTTAGTTATATACAATGCCAAATCAAATTACCGTGCTATGAAGAGCATGCAGCATGTATCATCATCATCATCATGATCAACAGAATGAAAGGGCAGCAGCAACCTCTTCTCCATCTATTACTAGGAGATGAAGATTCACAGCAATACCCATACACCTTCCTCACGGATTTGACAGAGTTGGAAGGGACCTCTAGAGATCATCTAGGCCAACTGCCCTGCCAAAGCAGGATTGCCCAGAGCACATTACTCAGGACTGCATCAAGGCGGGTCTTGAAGATCTCCAGAGAAGGGGACTCCACGACCTCTCCCGGCAGCCTGTTCCAGTGCTCTGTCACCCTCACCATAAAGAAGTTCTTCCTCGTATTTGAGTGGAACTTCCTATGTTCCAGCTTATGCCCGTTGCCACTTGTCCTATCGCTGGAAACCACTGAAAAGAGTTGAGCTCCATCATCCTTCAACCCACCCTTTAGGAACTTGTAAACATAGATGAGGTCTCCCCTCAGTCTTCTCTTCACAAGGCTAAAGAGCCCCAGCTCTTTGAGCCTTTCCTCATAAGGGAGGTGCTCTAATCCCTTAATCATCCTCGTTGCCCTACGCTGGACTCTCTCCAGTAGTTCCCTGTCCCTCTTGAACTGGGGAGCCCAGAACTGGACGCAATATTCCAGTTGTGGCCTCACCAGTACAGAGTAGAGGGGGAGAATGACCTCCCTTGACCTGCTGGCCACACTTCTCCCTATGCAGCCCAGGATTCCATTGGCCCTCTTGGCAACAAGGGCACATTGCCGGCTGGTGGATGGCAGGCTCTCCATGAGGACTCCCAGATCCTTTTCCTCAGTAGTACTTCCCAGAAGATCCACCCCTACCCTATATCGGTACCTGGGTTCTTCCTCCCCAGATGCAGGACCCTATGTTTGCTCTTGTTGAACCTCATTAGGTTCTTCTCTGCCCAGCTCTCCAGCCTGTTCAAGTCCTGCTGGATGGCAGCACAGCCCTCTGGAGTGTCAGACAGCCCTCCCAGTTTGGTATCATCAGCAAACTTGCTGAGGATACACTCTGTCCCCTCGTCCAGGTCATTGATGAATAAGTTGAACAGGACTGGGCTGAGTATTGACTCCTGGGGGACACCACTGGTTACAGGCCTCCAACTCAACCCTGCTCAATTAATGACAACCCTCTGAGTTCTGTCACACAGCCAGGACTCAATCCACCTCACTGCACCCTCATCTAGGCCACACTTCCTTAATTTTCTAATGAGGATGTTATGGGAGACAATGTCAAAAGCCTTGCTGAAGTCAAGGTAGATGACATCTGCTGCTCTCCCCTCATCCAGCCATCTAGTTATAACATCATAGAAGGCTATCAGATTGGTCAAGCGTGATTTACCCTTGGTAAATCCGTTTTGACCACTTCCAATAACTTCTTTATCTTCAGTGTGTTTGGAGATGACATCCAGAACAAGTCATTCCACTATTTTCCCAGGGACAGAGGTGAGACTAATTGGCCTGTAGTTCCCTGGGTTCTCCTTCTAGCCCTTTTTTTAGACTGGTGTGATATTTGCCTTCCTCCAGTCCTCAGGCACTTCTCCTGTTCTCCAAGACCTCTCATAAATGATGGAGAGTGGCTCAGCGATAACATCTGCCAGTTCTCTTAGTGCCTCATAGGTGCATCCCATCAGGGCCCATAGACTTACGGATGTCTAGTTTGGCCAAGTGGTCTCTAACCCAATCCTCCCCAACAGAGGGAAATTCTTCCTCTCTCCAAACCTTGCCCCTTGTCTCCAGGGTCTGGGATTCATGAGGGGCAGCTTTGGCAGTGAAGACCGAAGCAAAGGTCCCCTCAAGGGACAGCTGCATCTACTTCTGACAGCCATAAATCAGACATTTGTTTCAAAGGAAATATCATTTCCTGAATTAATAGGTCATCAATTTAGTTCTTTTCCAAACCAACATTAAAACCCTAATCCCAGTTCTGTCTTTGTTAAAATGGATATTACTATAAAGTCATGATATGAAGAAATAAGCCAGAAAAGGTAGAGAAATTAAGTGATAATTGATACTGAAATAGCATCACACCATGAAGCCTATGGTCCAGAACCTGAGCTTAGAAATGCTTATGAATAAGAATCATCAATAAAACTTGCAGAGTTCTTTAAAGAGGCACACCAGCTTGATATTTAAATATTTTACAGTGGCTAGCTATACCTAGAGGCAAATGCAACTTCTATTTGTACATCTGTGAGAAGCATGACAGAACTTTCTCTGGGCCCCAGTGCTACCTTACTTCCCTATCTCAAGCTCCTTCCTCAAATAGGTTTCTACCTGTCCCACTGCACAAATTTCAGCACGCTACACCAAGTCTAGCAGCACTTTTCTGCATTTACCTTTTCATAGCAAAATGAAGGAATTAAACACTACACACACACAAAAAAAAACCCCACTTCACTGCTTGAAGACAAGCAAGCTTAAGACAGGCAAACTATCAGCTCAGTCAAGGATGACAGCAACCATCACATCCTGTTCCGAGATGCAAACGTGTGGTTTTTCTCATACCTCAGCTCTTCACAACCACTAGTCTTTTCTAGCAAAGCCTTGTTGCAACACAGTCAACCTGGTTGCTGAGGCCTGCGGACAGACACATTGTAATGGCTCTGTAGGAAAACCAGCGGTACAACTTGCCCCCCACGCCAGGCCAGAGGGATCTCGGTGCCATGCACTGCTGCTGGGTGTCGTGCCGCGCCAGTTCACTCCGGCCAAAAGCCATGCAAGAAGGGTTAAGGTCAGGGACGGCTCCACAGAAAGCCTTGCAGCCAGAGGGAATCCCAGCCCCGTTCCCAGAGCCCTCCCGCACAGCGCATCACCCGCATCGCCC
>JAHREE010000375.1:1854764-1902264 GCA_033628505.1 Tringa tobata
ATTTTATGCAGCAGCTGAAGGCCCTGGTTGTGCAGCAGTCAGGACGGTCTGTCTGATGTTACAGGAATGTTTGAAATCTCTGATCAAGGTTTATTATTATTACTATTGGCATCCCACTGTGCTGGTTACTGTACAAACACTCATTAAGGAGACAGTCCCTGCCTCCCTTCTCGCCGACAGCGATAGCAGCTATCGAGCCTACCCTTTCACAGCAGGGCTTTCAAAATAAACGGTGATCGGATTCTGTGGATTGATTGTATGCAGCTGGGGGAGGGACATATTATTTGCATTTTTTGATGCAAACTTTCGGTGTAGGTTGATCTGAAGATCTGTTCGTGTTACAGATTTTATAAATTTTATGATACTGAATATTTCTGTCCAAAACCAAAGATTAATGTCCTTCTCATGATTGTCAAGGACTTCAGCACAACCTGGAATACGATAAAAGCTGGATTGTGTCAGTATTTAAAAGACCAATCTTATGTTCTATTCTGATATTTTTAAATTGCAATGACTTCATTAAAACTTTAAAGTTCTATGTAATGCATACAGGCAAATCCAAAGAAACAAATCCATCTCTTGTGTGTCCTTAAGCAAACAGAAAAGCTCAGTGTAATATGAGAGGTGAGATTTAAGCTGTATTTCTACTTTGAAAAATCTCATAATTAAAAAATTACGAAGTTTATATACAAATGGATTTTAATTTTTTTTTTACTCTGCCAACTTAGCCTGTAACTTGGGCATCACACTGGCTTCATTTCATCTCCCTGCTCACCAGAAATCATAGCTCTGTAGGCTAACCTCTCCTTTTAATTGTGTCCATGCCACCCTGTCAGAATACCCCGACAGGAAGGCATAATTGGACTTTGCTGAATTTTTCTTGCTAGTAATGATGGGTGACCAGCTTGAACCTCATGAATCCAGTTTATTGGGTTGACATGTAGAAAAACACAGATTACTCTTCACAAACCTTGTCTGTTTTACATGCAGTCCCCATAAAAAAAAAAAAAAAGCGGTGTCCTGTGTCAAACTTCTCACACAATGGTTTTTAATACTAAAAAAAAATACTTTAAAGATGTCAAAAGGTTCTTTTCTTCAAACTTTTTGTACAAAAGGTTCTGTACTAGAGCCATTGAAGCAAACTTTGGATTTGTGGATGGATGGATTTCTCCGTCCAGATGATGCAGAATTCACCTCAGCATCCAGGTTCTATGAGAGTGTCTATGGACACTGAAATGTCTTTAAACTTGCTATTTTTGAGTAAAATACAACAGTGAGAAGGACTGCTCTGAAGTCCAGGACAGAAAAAAAACCATTTATCAGAATGGGCCCCCAGTAAAAATATTAATGGAAACAGTCCAGAGACTGAAGAAACCCACCCAGACTTCTCTAGCTGCTGCTTGCAGCAAAGAAAATTTCCCCCTATTCTTGCACACTTCACTCCAAAAGCTGGCTCCCATTGCAGCTGACTGCGGCATGCTGCCAGGACCTTCCTACCTAATGGCATGCCAGATGTGAGAACTTCAGCTTTCCTTCTTTTGAAGGGAATGCTGGACACAAGAGCTCTGGGAGGAGCCCACTGCAACATCAATGGAGAGAGGCAGGACTGGGCCTTGCAGAGGCCAATCCAACATCACCTTTTAAAGATGGAGTCTCGTGCCATGCACACTCATGAGCTTTTTGTTGGCAGAACTTTCCCCTCTTTTAGCCCAGTCTGTAAAAAGGCAACTTCTTCTGCCTGTCCCACAAGCAGAGAGACTGCTTTAGTCTCTCATCCATGCATGGGAGGATAAGATCACTTTTCTGAGACGGGACTATAGAGGCTCCCCCACAGGGCTGTGTGCCTAGGGTTTTGTCTTGTCTTACAGTTTAAGACACAGCCGTGCATGTGTTCCTCTCAGATCAGCCATACAAACTGCTCGTTGGATTATGCTAACCTGAAATGAGGGTTCTAGATTGTGAAAATTGCCATGTGTGACATGCTAGTAGTTATTTGATACCAAATGATTGTGGAGAGGCAGAGATAGGACAGGTGGTTCTACAAATGGTCTCATCAGCCCACTGGGTTTTCATGAACAGTTAAGAAAAAGGTCACCAATGGTGGTTTGCAGTTGAAAGAACTAATTATATAAACCTAACGGGACATTATAAACATAGTTGTGTTTTCTCCTTAATCACTTACACTTGTGTTTAGCTGCTTGAAAACACTATTCAGAGTAAACGGACTTTTGTATCCATGGCAACCTGTGGATCCATTTTTAATTTGGCTACAGAGAAAATGTTTGGGTTTTTTTCCTTGAAGTTTTCTGTTTTCATTGCATTGGTACCTTCTGTACAATCCTTCTGAGCCTGCTAACCTTCAAGGTTAAGACTATGATAGGCCTGAGCCTCTCATCTTGTGCAAGAGGTTATTGAAGTCTTTAACACTTCCCATGGAGCCCCAATGGCCAACTGTCACTGGCTGATTTCTTAAATTATCTTTCAGCCAACTGATAAACTATTTTGAGGAAGACCCATATTGGATCACATCATGCATAACAGAGCCCACTGAGCAGCATCAGCGCTAGTGGTTAGGTGGTCCTTTGTGTTCACTTTGCACAGTTTCAAACTCCATTCTGCTTCTGCTGCAGCCAAAGGTCCCATAATCCCATTGCCTTGATCAGTGTGGTCTCTGCTGGGAGTGGGATCAGTCTCTAATTCAGTTTCTTGGCTGGGCTGCTGAGGAAGACCACTTCAGTTTCACATTTGCGTGCTTTGGTGGTTCTGTAGCTCCCATAAATTGACTGTGGGCTGCCTGAAGAGCTCTTACTGAGAAAGTGAACCACTGAAAGATGGCAAATCATAGGTTTCTAACTCTCCTCCTCTAACCACTTCCCTTTACAGTGTTTAAAGATAGCTAGAAATGTATCAGGGTTTTTCTTGTACTGCTATTCCATGTGTTTCAGGAGGTGGTAATCTCTTGCTGAAGGCACATATGCTACAAGAAAAGGATTGTGGGCTAGTTTGAGCTGGTCTGTTAAATCAACATGCAATGTGATGAGTTTTAAAACTTAACAGGATAAGAAAAGTGAGGCCTTGTGCCTGTAGTGAGAAGTCCTGAATTTCTCACTTCTCAGTAACTTACTCTTCATATTTAGACATCAAGCTCCTTGAGGAAGGGTCTTGTGCCATCTGTGCACAGTACTTTACACTCTCAAACCTTGGCTCAGATCCAACAGAATATTGACATCTCTATCTCCTGTCTAAGCTTCCTCAGTTCCTATTGATTTCACAGAGTTTGTAAACCTAAGCCCTGGTGTGTGCCCCGTCCTTTTACAGCACAAATACATCGAGAAGGAATAATATTTAATCAGGTTACAAAATTATTCTTTTCTAATCCCCTGTTCTGCAAGTGCAGCCTAGTATCTGAATTTCAAACTGTCTTCCATCTCAATGCCCTCCTAAAAGGTGTCTGTAGAGTTAGAGTCCATTTCTTCATCCAGCATGAGGTCAATAGGCTCTAGTTCCCTCTTCCATTATTTCACTGCTTCGGTTGAACAGGAAAACTTGGGAAAAAGGCTCATCAAGACCGAAAACAGTGATGACTTGGAGCCAGTGTACGGTTTCCTTCTAAGACCCTGAGAAGAGGCAAGGAAGAGCTGTCCCGTCCCTGGAAGAGACCACAGATCAGGCTGTTTCTGTCCCTGCTTCACAAGGAAGGAATCTATACAACCACAACCAGTTGTGTTCCATTGCTCTCTGTGCTCTGCAATAAAGGCTTCTGTTACGTGCCTGGCTGCACGGCACAGGGACAAGCAGCTCTGCAGGGCTTGACTTGCCACTGCACTGCCCTGTGTAATATACTTACTCCACATAGGGAGTTGTGGAGCTCTTTCTTCTCCTCCCTACAATTCTTCTGTTGGAAGTAACATTGATAATAGGTGGGTTGTTTGTTGGGGTTTTTTTTAACGCATCGGGTATTTACAGCATTAAATGTTAACAACAATAACAACGTTTGTCTAGATATTTCCTTTTTGCTTTCTGGTTTTCAACTTGTTTGTAGTGTTTGAACCCTCTGTTTCTTGGATTGATATTTTACATTGCCCAGATATGATATTAACTCAAAGCTCAAGGAAAAAAGCAAGCTGCTGTTTTCAAGTGAGAGAAAGGGAACAAATATATTTTTCTCATAATATAAAAGGGAGAGGTGATTTCTGTCACTTCTAACACTGAAACAAGTGCAGGCTGAAATTTAAAATTTAGCAGAGAAATTTGAGTGTTTCAGTGATGAACAATTTTGATTTGTTTGGCTTTAAGAGCCTTTGAAAACCATGTTCTGTGCCTGCATGGTACATTTTTAGCAAAGCTGTATTATGAACTACTCTCACCTAAGCTCCAAAGGGAAAGCTAAGGTGTGTTGTTCATGCATGCATGGAAGATTAGCTGTTTCATCAATAATTTATGGAGGGTCCATAGAGTATGCTATAACAGTCTGCAAAAGCCCTGTCTTGCTCTCTGGTGTGTTCATGGAGCAGAAGTTATAGCCAATAGGCCAGAAACACATAACTGTGCTGTCTCTTAAAAGTCAGAGTGCTCTAATGCTTCACTTATTTTTCCATTGAAAACCATGCAGTTTTGAAATGCACTTTTTGAAGGGCTGACCCCATGCTCACACTTCACAGTAAGACCTGATCCAGTAAGGCAGAGCCTCGTGGGAGCACTGTTAAAGGCTGCAGTCATTAAGCTGATGCTGTACAGCAGCCTTTGTCCCCTACTGTGTAAATCATGTTCAGCTTTTGATTAACATGGGAGCGGAATCTCAAAAGTCCCTGGGATTGGGAGTGGGGTAACATCTGGTGGGTCTTTGTTTTGGTAGTTAGTTCTATTAAAATATACTACAGGATCATTAAGTTTGCAATGCGTGACACCCACAGCTAGTGACAGAAACTTTGCTCCTTTGGACCTACAACTCAGAGTCAGGACTGTGATAACATGTTCACTCCTTACTATGCAAAGAACACATTAAAACATACCTGCATTTCTACCACCTACAATGGTGTTTGCTCTAAGTGATAATTTCAGGTCTTACCCTGTTCATTCACTCAGTAAAAACATAAAGGCTTTTCCAGAGGTAGTCATGCTGTGGAAACACATGATGGAGGCGACTAGAGAACAGGATCCTATCCAGGTTGGTTTCTCATTTGCTGTCTTGCATAGCATTTGCTTTGCCATGGCTGTCCTTGCTTTATCACCACTGCTCTGCAGCTTTCCAAGCTCACCTTCCTGAGGCCTTCCTAGAAGAATGCTTCAGCTGCCAAGTCAGGTGCCTGTCTGGCTGAGTGAATTGGTACAGCCAGATTCTGTCTATTTACTCTACAGGCTACACCAGCATCTATTCTTCCTGTTGCAGCTCAAATCGGAGAGTTCTTCAGCTGCAGAATTTGCTCATTCTTTTTGTTTATTGGCTTGTAAATTTACCTTTCCAACACAGAAGTAGAGTGGGAATATCATTAAATATTACAGAAATTAATCATTGTTAATAAATATTTGATAATAAATTATTAAACTACCTTTTCAATATTATTAATAAACCATTACACTTTAGAATAATAATATCATAAAATAAGATGCTAGTGAAAAGATACACTAACATTATGAATGCCTTTTCTTGGAGACAGAAAACATAGTCCCGTAGGAGATAATTTCCTTTTCCAAGAAAAGGCTGAAAATTCAACCATTAAAAAATAAGTGGGCTTTGCTCTTAAGGGTAATTGAGCATCTGCAGCAGTGAATGAAACATACAAACACTTTCCAGCTCTCAGGATTTGGCCCATCAAATGGTCCTCTCAGGTAAAAGAACCACAATACCCAAAAACAGTTCCTTGAGTCGTTTATCTTTGACAGCTACCACCACTTTCCTTTTCTGTGCTGAAATGCATTCTGGTTTTAGCATCATTTTCTAAAATGCCCTATGAAGCCACCAGGAAATGCAGTATCCCATGTGGCAGTTGCCAAGACGCATTGATCAGTGTTATCTAAATAGACTCCAATCCATCAACAACCCATGGTAAACCTTCTCATAAGAGATTACCTGATGGTTTCTTTTTTGTGTGTGTGTGCGCTAGTAACTTGTCAGACAATTATAATCCTATTGAAATGTGTAGTCCTTGCAAAGCAGTGCAGGTTAGCAAAGTAAGCTTAGACTGACACCCTGTTGCATTTCATCAGCCACCAAGCAGATTCTTTTACGTTTTCATCAAAAGCAGCCCCGCTAATCACATTGTTTAGTGGATTCAATTTGTATCCACAGAGGAAAAAGAGGTTGAAAAGGCAAAATATCTTCTGTATAGGGTGATTTAAGTTTCTTAAGGATCTGAAATGGAATCACATCTTCCCACAAAAATGGAATAATGTTAGTCATAGAGTATGGCAGATGGCTGTTAGTCACCATTAAATTCAGAGAGTTTACCCACTCTGTTCAATCGATAAAGCCACAAGAGAGACAAGTTCCCAATTAGTTCCTGCAAACGAAGTCTTCCAGAAATCAAAATCTGATCATAAAAGGGAGCAATACTGAAAATGTGTGAGGGGATAGGGAAGAAGAAAGTGAGAGAGAAGACTTTCATTAACAAAAATAATTGTTAATCTCAAAAATAACTTCTGTTTGACATATCTTATCCCTTGCTGCTCATTGGGACTTCATGGCCAAGCAGTCCCATCCTCAGACCTTAAAACATTTCCTAGAGGCTTTGTTTGGGCATTACTCTTCTTAAATTGGCAAAGACTGCTTGTAGGGATCACTTCAGTCCTTGTAATCACTCTGTCACTGCTCAGACACTTGAGTTGTAGTTTCTCTGGAGTATTACCACTGTGTTTCAGTCAGAGCATCGACCAGCTACCAGAACTATACAAAGATCAGGCACCAGCACATTGACCTGGATTCATATAGGCACCTTCTCTGACATCAAGGCACAAGCCTTCTCTGTTGTCTGCTTTTTAAAAAAAGGGACAAAGAAAACACATCTTTTTTCATGTTCTTTTTCAAAACAAATTCCTGCTGTGTGAGCACTGCTTTGCTGAGATTCTTTTTTTTTGCAAAGCTATGTATGCTGAAAGCAGCAGAATGTTCGTGGAAATTCAGCTACCACTGTAAATCTGACAGTGCTTCATGTGTCACATCCTTGTCTGCTTAATTTCATGAAGTAAATGAGAAACCACAGTGGGTAAAGGCACTGGGTCTTCACTAAATTCTGGAGTGACA
This sequence comes from Tringa tobata, assembly GCA_033628505.1. Lineage (NCBI taxonomy): Eukaryota > Metazoa > Chordata > Aves > Charadriiformes > Scolopacidae > Tringa > Tringa tobata. The sequence goes on from JAHREE010000375.1 coordinate 1,862,005, forward strand.
TTGATATTTGTCAGCTACTTAACTATTAGTCCTTCAAAGTTGCTCTGTAACACAGAGAGTCTAGTGAAAAAGAAAGAGAAAGAAGAGAAACCCTTCTGTATGCCAGTTTAGTTACTGAAGCTTAAAATATATATTATGCAAAATACTCTAGCTACCAGACCACTTGTTTGTTCACTTGCAGTGCTCATTCACTTTTTCTCACTTGGGTCACCTGCCTTTTCAAAGCTCTTTATGCGTAAAATTAGTCCCTGGAGGAGATTATGCAAATAACATACGGAAATATGGAATTACTCTCCTGATTTAAAAACACCTGCATCTTTCTTCATCTTCCCCACTGTATACAACCACTCCTTGTTCCTCTGGGAAGCCTGCTGTCACAGATGAGAGCCTCCTTCATGGTCTGTAGGCTGAGGACACACTGGTTCCCTGCATTTCCCTTACACGCAGCCCAGAACTAGTCTCCCTGATCTCATTTGACCAGCCATCTCAGCAGGACCAGTAGGAGTTTTTGTCACTGATTTAACTGAGTGTAGGCTTGTGGACTTCATCTTCCTTGTAAGATTCCCCAGATTGATTTCTTTATTTTAGAAGTCTTTTCCCACAGTGACTCTTTTTTTTTTCTCCCAAATTCTCTTCCCCCCATGCTCAAAATATAGCAAAGAAATGTAAATTAATATCACTGCCTGATATCTATTTGGGGAGCAATGAGCAAATTGTACATTACGCTTAACTGACAACTGTCATAAAGATATCTTGTGGGGTTTTTTCATTTATAGTCTTGAAAAAAAGGTTGCATGGTTTGATTTTCACCCTGGTCATCCTTATTAGTGGATTGCTACAACTAAAGAGGGAACATTCTCACCTGACTATGATTCCTTACCCATTAAAGAGGGGAAATCATGCTGCTCTGCAGACACAGCTTCCTTCACAAGCTGTTTTGTTCAATAGCTTACCCTTCCCACAGGTAAGGATTGCATAGTCACTGGGCCACCAAGACTTATCATGGGCATGCTGTTAACCTAGCGATATGGCTACAGTCCCTGTAGCTTCTCTCCTTTCTCTGTCCCTGGGTAAATTTGCACCTGCCCTTCCTGGGACTCTGTTTTCCTACATAACCTATATCATTGCCTTCCAGAGAGAAGGCAAAATATAGTTCATGATATATTACCATCCCCAGTTACCACTACTAGATGTCTTCTCTGATGTCTGTCTTCTCCAGGAAAACTTCTCAAATGCTTTTGCATCCTGGACATCTTCAACAGCATCAACATCTACTAGTAAGGTGATACCTCAGGAACATACGCCACCCTCCCAAAGACAATTAGTCTTAGCATTACTTAAAGATTGGTATGTAAATTACATTCCTCTGGAGCCTTTAACTTCTTAGTAAAATAGACGTTTGCTGCAGGCAGCTGCAGTACAAGTCAAACCAATTTATTTAGTGAAGATTAATAATTTGATACAATTATTTTCCAAGGACACTTACTAGGGTTATTTTTGAATGTTCAGTCATTTCTCAGCCTTAAATGTACTGTCTGATGAATGTAGCTGGTTTTGTACTTTTAAGTCAGCTTTGTTTCATTTCTGTTCCTTTTTCCAAGCAGACGCTCTACAAAGATGAGCAGAGGTCAAATCATCAGCTGTTGGCTATAACGCTGTCCCCTGTCTGCTAGTTCAGTGCGCATAAATCTCCTTGATCTTGAAATACACAAAAGCAGACTGAAAGCTAAAAGAAAATTCTGAGTATTTAGCTGTCTTGGAAATGTCTTTCCAAATATATATTCTGCAAGATTTATCTTGCAAAGCTTGTTAAACAGAAGTGTTCAGTACTGGGCACCTTTTGTCTGGTGGTTTAAGTAAAGAGACATTGATTCCACTGAGAGAAAATAATAGTAAAAATAAATAAATAAAGGCTACTGAAAAAAACAGCTGACTGTATATCTGCACTCTTCAGGAATAAGAGCATATACTTTAATTTATATAATTGTGGAAAATGCACTCGTGTTTTAAAGAAAGCCTGGCTACTCCTTCATTATGTAAACATCCCATATTTATCATTTGCCATGTCAATGAATGATTGCTTGTTGATGAGGATACGTGTTTGCAGCAGGTACTAAGGGAGATCAATCAATAGGTTAAGCCAGATAATCTGGGGCTGTAAGTGCCTGATTCAATAATATTCAGCCCTATTAGCCCTATCTGGCCATAAGATGTATGCTCATCATGTTGAGGAAACTCCTTATTTGTCAGTGCTTGTGTCTGCAGTTTTTCTCCTCCTCTGCCTCATGCATAGCACGGGGAGCTGCACAGAAACCAGGCTCACTGGACTCAGAGACCCGCACCCCATGAGACGCTGACAAGATTCACCTTATCTGTGTCACTTCTTCCTCACAAAGGCTCTGCCACGTTCTTTCAGAAAGGCTCTTTGGACACAGCAGAGAGCCAGCTGTTGACTGGAGGAGTTGTTCCAGCAGTGACAGCCAGCTCCAAGTGACTGGATCTATGCCCGTTATGCTTAATTAAGAGATCAGTGCTGCCACTGGATGATGGGTACGTGTCAGGTTGCTTGACAGAGAGTGCCAGATGCTGTCCCCAGATGCCATATGAACTTTCTGTCACAAGACAGGAGATGGGCCATGTTTATGGGCCCTCCATGGAAGCATCCCTCTCTGGCATGAGCATGGAGCCTCCTTTCCGTGAAGGCTCCGCTGGGCAGAATTTCAGATACTATCTTGTCTTTTTCTGCATTAACTCAGAAGCAAAACTTGATCAATGCTCAATGTAGAGTGCACCCATCCATCTCTTCTTTCTTTCTCCTACTTCTGTTTTCCTATTGATCTCTGCAGATGTGGGCATGATACTATGAAGCTGGAAGAAACAGTGACATTTCTTCATCCCTGAAGGTATTCTCAGCAATCTGCAAATGTTAAAAAAGGATGACACCTTCCAAGATCAGTTGACATTTCAGCTCAGGTTATGACATACACACTAAAGGTATGAAGTTAATCATGATGTGTTGTCATTGTGACTCCATACCCAGGAACGCCTGTGAGAGAGGTGGAGGATATGGGAGGTTTACAGTAGAAAAGGTGACCTGCTGGAGGGGAAGACCAAAAGACAAAGGGTCTCAGCAAGAGGGAAAGAAAGAAAGTAAGAATGGTAATGCTGGGGCAGACCAAATGTCTCTCTTGCCTACATACCCACTCTGTAAAGGGCTAGTAGCAAAAGGTTAGAGCAAAAGCCTAATGGTACGGTGCTGTCACGCAACCACTGTTGGCCCCCCAGCCTTGAGCTCTCATCTGCCTAGGAACTTTCAGAGATGGATGTAACGACTTCTCTCTGTCTAATGGCCTTGGTAGGCTTTATTTCCAATAATTTTTTTAATTGCTTTTTTTTTTGAGCAGACTTCTACTTCTGGCTTTCTCAACACCCTTTGCAGCATGCTGTGGCAATGAATTCCACAATTTAAGAACAGCTTGTAAAGTATTTCCTTTGTTTTTAACTTGCCACCTGATCATTTCATTTGATGTCCCTCAGTCCTTGCATTGTGAGAAACAGTCAATAATTATTCCCCATTCATTTTCTCTGCAGTGTTCATAATTTTTTATATCTATATATGATTTATTTTTTATTTTTATAGAATTTTATATTCCTTTGTACCTTTTCCAGTCTTACCATATCTTTTTAAAGACTGATTAATCAAAACTGCATGAAGTTTTCAAGGTGTGAGTGCAGTGTGGACTTTGGCAGTGACCTATTGTTACGGTTTGAGAAAACCCATAACAATCTATTATCGTTTAGACAATAATTCTATCACCCGATGACCCCTCCCCACCTGGAAAGGGGAATCAGGGAACACAAAGAAACACAAGGGTTGAAATATAAATAGATTTAATAGACTAAGATTAAATAATTAACAATAACACTAAAGAACCAGTACTAATCCTGACACTGATATAAAATATACAAGAATTATACTCAGTCAATTGTATCAGCAGGAAGCTGTGCACTCCCAGCAGGGACAGCAAATGTTGGACACTGCCAGCGCAATGGCTTCAGGAGGAAGGGAAGGCCTCAGGGGTCTGGCACTGGGGCAAGGAGGTGTCTGGACCATCAAGGGAGAGAGCTACACAGCAAACTTTTCTAATTTATACTGAATGTGACATTCATGGTACGAAATAATCCTGTTGGCCAGCTTGGGTCAAATGCCCAGGCCTTGCTCCTCCTTGTCCCTGTGCCTGGCAAGGCTCGAAAACATTAACCTTGAATCCCACAGAGCCTGGCTGGCTATAAAATAAATATTTTCAAAATTCAGACACTAGAGTCTTCTAAAAGTGAAATTTTCCCCAGCATTAGAAGAGGAGTTAGTCCTGTGTCTCTCAACCCAGGACACTTATCATTGCATTCTGTTCTATTTTCTACTCCTTTCTTACTAGTTTTTAGCCTTCTATTTTCCATTTTCACAGGTGCTGAATATTGAACTGATGTTTTCAGGAGTTATCCAGAAAAAGCACCAATTTCTCTTTCATGAATAATAGTTCCTGATTGGAACATAATGAGATGCAGAACTTACAAGGTGCTTTAATCTAACATTAAAACAGAGACAAAAACGTGGAAAAGGAAACAAAGATGCAAAAATTCATATGAAGATAAATGATACAGACTTTCCACCTTCAGAAAGAACAGGTAGCTGGATGAAAGGAAGCTACAGAGAAGCAAGTTGCAGCGTGAGAGGTAGATGACCAAGATGTGGACCATACAACCTTGCTTTTCACATTTGGTTGAAGCAGACATTATCAATGAGGAATGACAGCATTTATTGTAATTCCTGATGAGGACAGAAAATAATCAAAGATGCTGCAATTGTGAAAATTATGGCATTTCAGTGGAGACAGGAGGAGATGGAAAGAAGAGAGAAGAAATGATGTAGCTATTCAGCATGCAACTGCACCAGGGACCACTTCTCAGAGGGGCGCAGGTGCAGTCTAGAAAATCAGGGGAAGCAAGAGGTGAATGTCAGCAGCTGGTAGGATAAACAGCCTCATTTCAATTATTGTGCTGCTGCCTGTACTGAGCACGCAGTACCACTAACGATAAATACCAAACTAGAAGACTAGTCCCAAGTTCCCTTTCTGTTATTTTTTAAATTCTAAAAAGATGAAATGAATGAATGAAAAGAATTATTTTGATTAAAATTTTCCCCACGTTTAGTGGCAGCAAGGTTCTTTACATGTAATATATTGGCTCTGTTAATGAATTACATATGAATTTACAGCCATTATTGCCTTAAGAGGTCTCCAGCAGTTCTGTCTTAGAATATTTCATGTGAAAATTCATGTGCTCCAGCATTATTACTCTTTATTGCACCTAGGGGATTATGGCACACATATGTTGGCTTTATACTATCTGAATAGTTTAATCGTTTCAGTCCCTTGCAAAGAGATGACCATCAGTCAAATTGATTTTTATACTTCTCTGGTGACCCCATGAATGTCTAGATGACTAAATTGACCTGTTTTTCTCCCAATTACTCTAGTAAAAATATTACTAGACTAGAAACAGGATGGAGACCAGACAGTTTCTCCCTATTTAGTTACAAATATGATTTTTCCTCATTTATTATTATTAACTGACTAATTAATTTAACTTCAGTTAGTTACTCTTGGTTATTTTGTAATCTAAGGAAAAAAAATACCTGGAACACCTGAAGAAAAGTGTACAGTCTTATGGAAATAAATGTCTTTTTTTTTTTTCCAGCTACCTTTGCTTTAAAAGAATTGTTTAGTGTAACATGGCAATTTCCAGAATGGTCAAGTCAGTGAATTACAAAAAAAATATTTGGGAATTTTGCTGAATGTACTCATTAGCAGACTTAAAAAGCATATTAAAAGCAGACTTAAATGGGGGAAAGAAGTCAGCACTGAAGAAATCCAGGTAGTAACAGCATCTTTGGAAACTGGTTTATTCTGTTCCTTTTATATAAACAGGTCAGAGTGGAAAGAGGCAGCTTCTTTCAAACACAAGCAAACACCACACTGATATCCAGAAATGATGCAGAATTACAGCAGGTTTCCCCAGGGTTTGGAGAATAACTGACTTGTCCCACTACTTCACTAGAGGTCTCACACAAAGATAAAGAATGGCCCTTTTAGTTTGCCAGTGGTGTCCCCTTGGGCACCAAAGACAGAATACCTTAGAAGAGGAAAACCTCTTGTGCCTTGCTGGCAATTTTCCCTCTTTCCCTCTGCTGAGAATAACAAAGACAGCGTGGTGCATCTTGTTGTCCCTATCCATTGAGAAACGCTAGCGCTGCACCCCTGTAGCAGTCCCTGTGGCTGGCTGTGGCTGACCGTGACTGGGATCTTCTCCTCAGGCTTCAGCAGAGCTCCATTCAGGATGGGTGGACTGGGCTGGTGTGTGCTCATCTCTGCCAGTCCACCCAAAAAAGGCGTTGCATACAGGCTAAAAGCATCCAGCAAGCCTGACTATCTCTGCTCCCCGTTCGGAGTGCCCTGTGACCCTGGCAGAGGAGTTATCTTCAGATCAATATATATACATCTATGCTGGATGAGTCTGATTTGGAAACCAGGCTAGCCTCCATGTTTAACTGATATTTTACTGATGTTTTCATAACTTGGAGGACCAGTTGTGTGCACACTATTATGAATGGCAGTGAAACAGCAGAGAAGAGCTGGCCTCCATCTCCTTTAGTGCTTGAGGTCAGACTCTGTCTGTGTCCAGAAGAAGAAGCCATTGCCACTTACAAAAGCTCCACAACAGCAGCAGAAACCTTGGAGAAATTATGAAGTCTCTTGTGCCTTCATGAATTGGAGTGCATAACATAAAACACTAGGGAAAGCCTGAAGTTCAAGGCTTTCTTTTCCTTAAGACAGCTCTCTTTCCACTTCGCTTGTTATTTGAATCACGCCTTGGCTACTTTTAAAATGACCTCCTGCACATCAACCTCTTCTCATAGTCTGATTTCAGTCATCCTCTACGGTAGCTAAAAGCCGGTGGCTGTTGGTTCAGGAACTCACGACCCTAATTGCTGTCCCTGGTAGAGAGGAATTTGTCTTTTTCTTTTCCACATGGATGTACTTGGAAATCACAGAACACTTACATAAAACAGTTATTATCTCCAAAAGAGTAGATCTCTCCAGAAGTCATGTCAAAGACTTAATCGGTGTAAGAAATCGCATCATCTTGAATTGCTCTTCAGTGTGGCAAGTCTCTTCTAGACCTACCCAGGAAAAAATGTCAAATCAGACAAGAGTTGTATTAATTTTATTTGGCACACTGACAGCTCTGACTTCATGTATGGAATTTGATAACTATTTACTTCACAGATCCAAAAGGTATAGGCCAAATGATCACCAGTGTTAGTCCACTGAAGTAAATGGAATTAAACCAGGATGAATCATCTGTGACAGTCTAACAGAATTCATTAATTTAAAATATTTTTTTCATCCATTTTATTGCAATGAATATACTGTGGACAGCCTTTTTGGATTCTAGGGGATGGGATGAAGTCTCAAGAAACTTTGAGCAATGAGTCCAGGTGATGGTGTAGAAATGAACACAAACGTTTCTGGCCTCTGAACCAGGAGTCTTCTTAGGTTTATTTATCTGAGCAAAAGGATCAAAAGACCATCAAAGCACGGCAAGAATTATAATCTGGGCACCACTGGGAACAGTGAGGATCGCTCACTTCCCGGCAAGTATTACAGTGAAAAGCAGGCTGAGCGGTGGTGCCAATGTCCTTCGGAGCACGCTGCTCATTGATCTGACCTCCCCATGCACACACACTCCCTCCTCATTGTGGGCCCACCTAACTACAGATGGTGCCCAGGGTGAGAGGCAGGTACAAGATTTAATTAGGGAGTGATTGGCCTGCTGAGAATATTCTCCCAACCGGAATCACAGAATCTTATGGGGTTGGAAGTGACCTCTGGAGATCAACCACTATCAGTCTGCTTCCTCAAGCATAAACATCAATGTCCTATATATACATATACATATATAAAAGACTGCCTAATCTAAGTTCTCCATCTGTGCTTGTGGTGGGTTTGGTGCCACTCAGATCGCCTTAATCCCACAGCTGCAGCGCATCCAGCCTTCTCAAGAGCAAAAAGGTTTAGCTGCAAAGTGCACATGATGTGTTAATTTTTCTTCTTTTTTTCACACACCTCTTAATGGCAATTTGGTTTGAGACTTTCAAAATGGGCAGGATGCACCATTGTTTCTCTGGAGAACATAAGAAGGAGGGAGACCTCTGCTCTATGTCTATTTTATTGGAAGGAGTAGGAAGGTTGTCATAGATCAAAGTCTTCCAGCTGCTCTCCTGGGAAGGCACCCCTCCTTCTGCTGGGTCTATAGAGCTGCAAGTGCACCAGGCACACAAATAAGAATAAATAATATATAATAATTACTTGTGATTACTTTCAGTATTCATTTTTCTGTATGGTATAAGCTAAACTCTCAATTGTCACCTGACAGTGAGCAGAGTGCTATTTAAAAATGCCTGCTGGAAACACAGCTAGTTGAAAAAACATCCATTTCCCTTAAAAATGCAATTTCCCCCCCCTAAAAATTTCACAGAAATATGCCAATTTCTTTCACATGTGCAATAGGAAATGGTCATAAATAGCTTGGTTCTGTCTTGTCTTGATAATTTCATTCAGATTGCATTGTTTTCATTCACCTAATTTTGACTTATATTAAAATATTAATTCTATGCTACATAGAATGCTATATTTATCAGCACATGTACTAAATATATTTATATTTTATAACAATTCAACATTATTGAAGTGTTTCAGTAGAATCAGAATAAAGCATTTAACATCTTAATTTGTCTAAATCCTGAATTTAAGTTTTTATTATTTTAATTAAATTTCATTTTGATACAAAATACAACCTCTTTTTACAACTTTGTACTACCTTCCAAAAGAAACTGAAGTTCTGGCCAATTTTTATCATGTGCACATGATAAAACATCCTTTCCTTGGATGTTGGGAACTTTCTGAAATTCTGTTTCCTCTGAATGTAAATCCTTACATTTAGGAACCTCATCTGCTGAGAAGTCTCTGCCTGTGGCAGAGAGGCCCCTTTTAGGCTGAAGCCACTTATCATAGCAAAAGCTATTAGTATTTCTTTTTAATTTGTTGATTACCAATCTCTTTGACTTGCACATCTATCATTTCAGAGTCTGGGCTCTGACATATCTAATAATAAAGAGAAGTATAATCTTCTGCAACTACAGCTGTCTCTCTCTCTCTTCAATATCGGTGATGTTTCCACTTTCTAAAAGCTACCCACCACGCAAGAAAATATCAGATTTCCAGTTCCTGGACCACCTCAACCTTCTCAGTTAATTCAGTTATTTTAAAAATTACTTCTACTTCTATTCCATTTCAGATTTGACTACAACTAGACTCTTTCTTTCCTCTTCTTTTCTATTCCTATAATTGAAAATCAGAACTCCTCACTGCTTTACTCAGCTCCAAGACAGCATGAATGCTGAAGCCCGAAAGAATGGAAATTGAACTGCAAAGAAATTTCTGTATGTGGTCACCTCATTTAACAGGGATTCAGCTTTTTAATAATCCATTGCATGATTAGAGAATTAAAGAGCAAGGAAAATCTGAAAAAGCAAACAAAAATGATAGAGAACAATTACCAAAATGAAACACGCTAATGCACCCTAAGATGAATGATGCTTACTTAACAATGATATTTTATTGAACCAGAAATAACTTGACCTATATTGGAAATATAAGGAATTATAGTGATTATGCTGGGATAGTGATAATGCCAGAAAGCAGTCTGGCTGCTTTATAAAGCTTGAATCAATCAGCTTCAACCGTAAAATGCACAGCGAAACAAGCACGGACAGTAACAAATTAAAGAAAGGAAAGCGAAGGAGTCAAGAGGCCATTTTGTCACTGCATTGTCATTGTGCAAGCATAGATCATCCATCTTGCTGGGGACAGTCCAGGGAGGTGGGGATATACCTGTGCTCTCGGGAAACCAAATCATGCCTTGGCACAAGGCCACCGTGGAAGGGCCGTATCCAATCGTATCGAAACCCAGGCAGCAGCTCGCAGATCAATATGTTTAACAGAATACTGAGGCTGAACGGAGGTCCTTCAGGAAGAGACAGGTCCTTTTCATCTGCAGGGATGGTCTCGCATTGTGTCTGTTTGCCATCTTGCTGTTTCTAACACGGCAAACAGCTGAATGCAGGCATTGTTTGTTAAAGATGCTGAGAACACAAATATAACACAAAATACAGTAGTGTAAGGTGCCAGGGAGAGAAGAGAAATTACAAATGCAGATTAATTCAGTCTTGTTTATGTCTTTCTTATCTCTGTAATGCTACTGGAGTTGCTCAGTTGTGACTAAAATTAGCTTTTAAGCCAAGCAGAAATGAATACTGCCTTGTGGGCCATAGCAGGAATGTATATGTCACCATCATATACGCCTGTCCTGTATGTGCCAGTGTTTTAAAGCTAGTGTTCTCAGGACCAAGAGATGCTAAATCAATAAACAACTATGTAAGAATACACTCTAGGCCACCTTTTGCTTCTAGAAGACATATGCATAGAGATAGATACATCCAAACGACGATAACTAGTTCTTGGGGGGATTAATGTGCCAACGTGCATGAGGGGATAGAAGTGATGTGATGCTACCTTGGAACAGAAAATGGTTGAATGATACAAATTGATCCTCTAATTGCAAAAATAAGGATGTGCATCAACATAAAAAATAACTGTTTATTAATGGGTTATGTTTAGTCAGTGAGAGGTCTTTTGGAGGTACTATCCAGTATGACCACAGACACTAATATTTAAAAGGGTACGTTGAGACTGGTCTTGAAGCTTTCAATTGCAGAAATTTCCATGGTGCTAATTTTTACTGGAGGGTTGAGAACAGCCTATAGAATTCCCACTGGAATTTTTAGACCTTTACTGTGGTTTTATAAGCTACAGGCCTATTCCCTTCTGATGGAGAGCCTCTCATGGGCTTCATTCACCATCTGTAATTTCCTTATGCTGCTGAACTTTGAGACATTGGTTTCTTTCACAACTTAATCAGAGTCTTTTGAGAAAAATAGGGAAAAAAAAAGAAGGTACAAATGGATATATTAGTCAGTGTTTTGAAACTATTGTTTCTGGCTAACATAGATGTAGATAGATTCTCCCAGAGTTTTCTTATGAAAAACAAAGCAAACAAACAATTCTATTTTTCTACAGACCAAGAGGTCAAATCCTGGGGTTTGCAGTGGGGGGAGGGGAGTGAGTAAATAAAGAAAGAAACTTAATTTGTGTCAATTTTTTTGTTTCAAAAGCTTTGAAATATTTCTACCCAATTTTGACAATTATCTTACTCAAACCACAGATTTTATGAAAACCCTCTAAACACAATGCAAATATGAAAATTTCCTGAAATTAGAAAATAAGTTATGTTGAAAGTTTTTTTAATCACTTTTGAAAATTTTTGATGGTAAGATATTGCAGAACCATCACTTTCCCGCGAATGGTTTCAGCTTGAATGAATCAGCATTTTTCCATAGGAAACCTGCTTGCTGAAAATCACCTTGGTGGTCCAAAGGTTCATTTGCAGGGCCAAATGCATCACAGGCACCATCCAATGTAACTTTTTGGTGCAAAAGAGTTGTACCATCTTTCACCAAGAGTAAATTTGGCCTGAGAATTCTTTAGGAGTGTTTATTTCCATGTAGTCCTTTTCTAAATGCATATATTTTGACTGTTAAAACACTCTCCATAGAGTCTCTGTGATATGTTAGAAAAATCATCACAATTTTGATCCAAAATTGCAAAATCTGATTTCTCAGTCTCAGCCCAATTTTACTTTTTCTTTTTAAGCTTCAACAGAATTCAACAGAATTTCTTTGGCCATCTGAGTGCTTCAGCTATATGTAATTTAAGAGAAATCAATTTAGAAATTAGCTGCATGAATTGCTCAGAAGTGGATAGAAAAGAAGTTGCTTTCTTGTACTTGGTAGAGCCCAAATATCTCTTTTAAGAGCTAAAGCACTGAATCTACTTGGAGAATCACATTCAAAAACTACCAGTAGTTTTCAGTGGAAACATTCCTATTTGTGAAGAGCTATTTGGTTATGTTTTTAGGTCGATCCAATTTTGGCCTGATCATGCACACTGCTCTGTGAAATGCTAGACATGAAGGTGATTCCCTCTTTTGACACAAAATGCCTCTAGCTCACAGCAGTGTGGAGGAAGAGGAATGATAAGGCATTTGGCCTCTGGAGAGGAGGGAGGCAGTCAGGAATCACAACCAGAGCTGGTCCTTCCACTGACTCTGGCACATCCAGGATCCCCTATCCTTGTGCTGAGGCTAGTTTATGAACATGTATTAAACATTCAGAGTTCACCCAGTGGAGGGACTGCTATAGCTCAATGTTTTATAAAAAATTCCAGATTAAGGGTGCTGCAAGGCAACAATCTCTTCATCAAGGATAGTATTTAAAGAAAACCAATTCATTAATATTTTTTGTTTCAAAATCAAGAAGAAAGTTACTTTTATTTAGAACTTCGGAGGGATTTACCGGTAGCATTTTTGTCAAATTATGTATCTAAAAGTGCAACATTTGAAACTCACTAACCAGAACTTTTCCTGTCTTGACATTTTTCCTCATCACCCTGAGAGGTAGATGCTTTGCATACTGTAAGGTATTAAGTCAAAGCTGCAATGGAAGTGATAGTCTGTGATACTCTCTGGTGCATTGCTCAAGAATGTGTGGGAAACAGTGTTAGCCACATCCTGTAGGCGAATTGAACAGTGTTGTCCTTGGGTTATATTGAAATTAATTTTAGCAGCTGCAGATGTAGTCCACTGTTTTGAATCACATGCTTGAAAAGAAAGTGAGCTCTGCATTTCTGATTTCTCACCCTTAAGGTTCCTTATTGTTTGCTGTCCTGTCTACACCCAAAATATATGTAAAAGCACCAAAGTCATTCAGTACAGAGTAAGCAAAAAAAAGATGTCTTTCAGTCATCTTAAGACTAGAAATCTCTTCCTTCCTTCAAGATGCAACACAGCAGCAAAGCTGGTTTCACCTCAGTTTGATGTTAGGCACATCTGACATCTCTGTCAAAAGCACCTGTCATATTGCATTACTTTTGACTAAACTTTGGTCCTTCAACTTCTCCTGTAACTCTGCATGTTTAAGGAGACCATGGAAGAAAAAATCAGTTTACTACTTTTTTTTAAATTCTTTGCTTCTAAGCTATTTTGAGGACTGTAAGTTGGGGAAGGAAAATGATCATGCTGAGCTATAGATCTGTTTTTTTTTTTTAATTTGGAGAACCAAGAAAAGATGTTCACACCAGAAGCTTCTTTGAAAAACACCCCTGCAACAACTATTTGGCATCTGTCTGAAAAGATACCGATATGGTGAATGGATGAAAGGCATTACAGCACGAGGTGCACACCAGGTGCATTTGTATTGCATAACTTGAAGCTATTTGTCAATAATTTCCTGCATGACAGCGATAGCGCTGGAAAACATTAGAAGCAGTGTCATGTTTGTCACCACCACACACAGGCTGCTTAGACATTTTTGCTCTAAGCAAGGATTCGGGGATTGCTGCTGCTCTCCATCAGTCTGTTGACCTAAAATGACTTATGCTTGAGATCAGCTCAAGCAGAGTAAAGAGCCAGCAGCATCCTGTAAGGGCCATGCATGGGCAGTAGAGCACACAATCTGACCCACACCCCCTCTTGGGGCAACGGTAGTTTGGGGAATGTCTGACAAGATGTGTTTGCTGGTGGAGCTATTAGTGCCCATGTCAGCCGTCTCAGCTAGTCTCCCCTAGCAAGCTTGCTAGTGAAAATTGGGCAAGGCAATTCATAAAGAAACATTGATGAGTTGTGTTCCTGGATGCACAGAGAAGGCTGGGTCCAGCAGCAAGTTCTGTGCCCGTGGCAGAGTGAGCTCCTAAAGAGTAAAAGGCCCTCCCAAAGGGCCCTGTGCCACCCTCAGTGACAGGCATCTGCTCCCCAAGAATGAGTCCCAGAGCATCCAACAGAGCAGCAGCATCTTCCTCCCCAGAGTCAGATGATGACAGTTTCCACTCCTCAGTGGCCTCCATGGAGGCAGGAACATACCTATGTTTTCAACAGATACCAGAAAAAGGCATGAGGAATGTTCCATGGGCAGAGTGATAATTATCAAAATCTGGATGCTTTTTTACCTTTGTTATGAAGATAACATTTGCTCTTAGTTCCTTGTGCTCTTAGGAGATGTTGCTGCAAAAATACTAATATCAAAGGTAAATACGGTGGTAAAAATGTTGGACAATATTCCTGAGTGCAGCAACTAAGATCACGACAAAGTGGCTTTTTAAAACCCTCTTCCACTGTTTCCCAATTACTGAAGCAGCCATGGGTGAGCTCAGTCCCCCACATAACTGACAGCAGCTCATGGGCTTCCCTACTTTCCCTCTTCTTTGGATCATCCCAGTTCTCCCGTGGGCACCACTCCTTCACCGACCGACGCTGGCAGAGGCATCCCGGGCTGACAGCAAGCCCATGGCCATCTCAAGGGGAACGGCACAGTTTCTCCCAGCCTTCCTTCCCTCGTGCAAGGCCCCGGCTGAGCTGCGGTGGCTGCAGCCCCCGGGATGCCATTACTGGCCTGTCTGTCATGTTTCTATTAGTGTGACTGAGAGGAACGACTCTAGCCAGTGAAAAGCATTAGCAGAGGTCATTAATGAAAGGCTCCGGGTATTCTTAGAAAATCGCAGCATTAGTGGGATGACTTGAAATATTTATTAATGTGGGGAATTATGTCAGTTTGCAGATTTCTCTCGTTACCCTACATTTATGGTTTTTTTACCTTGTTGCAAGGCTACCAAGCCGGCCTGTGATGAACCCAGCAGTGGTCTCTTCAATCATGGAAAGTGCTTTTAGAAAACATTATGGTAATGTTCAGTGCTAAATGCTGTCTGTTGCTGAAAAAAAGGAAAAAAGAAGAAAACAAGAAAGTAGCACAGAGAGAACAGTGTTCACTGCAGGAAAAGTGCTTCTTCACTCCATCTGTAAACGTTTTTTGAACTTAAAATCAAGATGTCTTTGAGCAACAAAATTCAAATGGTGAACAGTCCCCGGGCTTGAACACTGGTAAAGGGCTAGTCAAATGAGAAGGCAAAATCACTGTTTTCATCAGATTTCCTTTTACTCGCCAGGGATGATTCAAAAGAAAGCATGCAAGCATGGTTAAGGAACAGATATTTGGGGCAAATTTTGAGCAAGTTTATAAAATTAATATCTAATATTCATTTACAGGTCCTTTGTAGGTGCTGATGAGTGGATGCCACAAAATTTGAATCCTCTCTTTAGTGACAGTTTACTGACTTTCAAGTGTCCTTCCTAACTCCTTTCTTTTGCATTACTTGGAGTCATGACATGCTCCACAGATGCTACTGACACCTGTCTACAACCATAGACTGGGAATGTAGAGAAAATGTACAGAATTAAGTTAGAGGGGCTTTCAATCTGTGTTCTCAAAGACCATGTAGAATCTGACTCACATAGGAGAACTGTTACCAGAAAAATCCTCTTTGAGACTTATACCCACTCACATCTCTACCTGAGCACAAGCGCCCACTCAGGGAGTCTGAGCACTGATGGGCGAGTGCGCTTCTTCAAATTGTCATTGCAGCAATGGAGAGGCTGTTAGAGTTACCCGATGAAAGGAAAAATGATGACAGCCTTCCAATTGGTGAGAAGAATTTAGGTGATTGGCATAAATAGGCAAAAACCTGTTGTCATTCGTGTACGATGCCAGGCAGAAATTGCTGTGTGGGTGTGCAGCTTTGCATACATTTGTTGTGGTTGACTTAACCTAAGTCAATAATTCTGCTGAGATAAGTACTAAAATACCAGGGCAAATCAGTGAAGGGAAAGGCGGGTATCTAAACTTCTCCAGAACTGAAAAAAAAACCCATGTGTAATACCTGCATGGTTACAATCTAAATAGAAATTGACAGTTTTGAGCAAAATGTGACTTACACTGGAAAACTATCAAAATATAAGAATTTGCTATACAATAAAAATAATCAAAGGATTTTGATGTTACTGTTGTTTTTAGCAATCAACTTAATGTTTAATCATTTACCTTCCCTGAATCTAAAAAACCCAAAGGTAATAGGGGTGAACAGAGATGTAAATAATTGTATAAGCATCACCTTTAAAGATTTTCTGTTGAACTTGCCACATCCATTCTATTATTCTTGTCAGTGGAACACATTAAAGGAGGAACACATTAAAGAATGCAGTACAGTGTGTAATAATAATAATAGTAATAATAATAACAACAACAATAATGACAATAATAGTAATTTAAAAAATGTAAATCAAAGAATACAGAACCTTTGACGTATGACCATTTGAGTCATTAAGGGAACTCTGAGTGGCTCTAAGTCAGAAGGGAAACATAGACTCAGGATTATACCATGCAAATCTGATACTACATGGCAGTTTTCCACTAGTGCAAGAGAAAGCATTAATTATTGGTAAGCAGAATGCATTCTGTGTTAGTAGCTGGAGTCAACACATGGGCTAAATTAACAAGCAAGTTTACCATGCACACCCCAAAATTGGATGAAAACTAACAGAACGCAACTTTCAAATCTTCATTGCAGATATGGTTTACAAATTTGATCATGTGACTTATAAATCCCTTGGTCAGCCATTCCTTTTGGTTCAAGAAGGAACAAAGACAGCATTGATAAGATTTCATCCCAAAGTTATGCATAATTATCTATGGAGGTGCAGAGTTCCACACTATTCTCTCATTCATTTAAGTAGGATTCCTCATGTGACTATGTGTTCATTGGCAGGAATAAAGATTAATAAAGCCTCCTTCTGAAAGATCTTCATGCTATTGTCAGCTGGATTTTATTCTTATGCAGTTTATTAAAAATATAAGATACCTGAAATTGGAGCATTGCTGCCTAGGTTTAATTAGATATACATGCAACATAGTAAATGCATGTCACTGGACTGGAATAATATCACTTTTGGAAGAAAATTTCTAGACAAATTATTCCTTCATATAAATGCAAAATGTATTTCTTATTTTTTATCATCATTATTATTATTACTCTTATTATTGTTGTTAATGAAAATGCTCTCCGTAAAATCCCTTGCTAGAGTACTCACGCACAAGGAAACTACTACTCTTTTATCCAATTATTATTTTTTTAATTAAACTTTTTGTGCTGTTGCCCCACCACAAATTTTGGTGTTCTAGAGCGTATGAGGAATTAAGGAGTTTCTTGATGCACAACAAATTATTTATAGCAAGCCATCATTGCTTTCAGATTAAAAGGAGGGCTGAGAGACAGCTCCGTGGCATGTGCAGAGTGAAAGTAAAGCTCACCAGTTTTTTCAGGGAGCTCTGGAAATGGCTGTTAGACTTTGTGCATCTGGAATTGTGAGAGTTTTTTCCTTTCTTTGGTTAAAACTTTATTTTTATTCCTTATGTCAAAAAATTATTTCAGAACTGCTGCTCCTGTTGTCCTGTACAGCATCCTGTGGTCTTAGGAAGACCTCTCCAAGTGACCTCTAGGAACAAGAGAGTACTCAAGTGTCAAAATGCAGTTCAGTTGAAATTAATCTTAAAAGTTCCCCAACTTTTCACTGAAAAAGGATGCTGTCTCCAGAATTTTAAAATACTACAGAAAGCACATCAACTCCTCTGAAAAACAGCACATTTCCACCTCAAAGGGCTAGACAGCAAGAACAAACAATCCCCCAAATGAGTAACTTCTGAAGCCCCGGACTGCAGTAATGCCATTTGAGAACCTGTCAGCAGTTGCAAAGATGAAGCTGGACCCTGACCAGTTTGGTTTTTATGCTGAGGAACCTGGGTGGGTGCTGTAGAAGCTCTGTCTAAAGACAGTCACCATCTGTCCTGCTTTTGACAGCCCCCGCAGCTTTCCATGCACATCCAGCGAGACGCCGGTGGCACAGCAGGTCATGGTTCCTCCCGCTCCAATAAGAGAGAAGAGACTTACAGCTGTGCTCATGAAATGAAACTGCAGCTGAGATGAGGGGAAAAGTGCAGTGAAAAATGAGGACAAGTTGTAAGCCCTCAGAAACTAATTGGCACCACAGCCAACTTCATTCACTAACACATGGGCATAAAACCAAATTGCTTTCACATCATGAAAATACAGAATCTTTTAACACCATTCTTCCAGACTTTCATCCCTTTTATTATGTTTCTCCTACAGTTTTATTCTTACCTTCTGTCTGAACGCTGATTTTCCTCTCCTCTTTTTCTCTCTTAGTCCTAACATTTTTGCTTTTCTCTGTCCCTTTTTTCAAACACTGAAACTTGCATATATTTTTTTCCTTTAAATAGTCCCTTGGTTATCCACTGTTTCAAACATCTTTTTTCCTCTGTTTGTCTCTCTCACCTTCCACCTACTCCACTAAGTCACACCCACCCACCCTCACCCAAATGCAAAGCTATTATTTTTCTCTTTTTGCCTGGAAAGGGTGAGTGATGGGCAACGGGTGGGAGCAAAAGGGTATTTCCAGAATGGGTGTCTTCAATTTCAGCCATCTTGGAGTTGAGCTTCCAATGAAAACTGATCAGCAAATGTGTTGGGGTAAAGGCAGAGAAGATGACAAGGAGGTTTCTGAAGGTCTTTTTACTAGACTGGAAAGTCTGGGACAAAGACGTTCTGGACAAGTTTTGCCTGGAAATACACCACCTTCAGCTGAAAGCATGTCTTATTGAAAATTTTTTTTCATTGGAAACTCAGTTTTCAGTCAGCCTGACTCCACATGGGAAGCAGGTATTTGAGACGAGGACAACTTGTTCCCCAGACTTTGAGGATGATTTATTTGATGTCCAGTCAGTAAGCAGAGTAGCACCCCGCAACACAGTGAGGATTCCACAGGCTGCTCCTCCTGTCCACATCACCAAGTCTCAGCTAAACAGAAGTAATTTAACTTTGGAAGATGTCTGATTTTGTCCATTCTGCAGTACTTGTCATCCCTGAAGGTATTTAAAAGACAGGTAGATGTGGTGCTTAGGGACATGGTTTAGTGGTGGGTTTTGTCAGTGTTAGGTTGATGATTTGACTGGATGATTTGAAAGGTCCCTTCCAGCCTCGACGATTCTACGATTCTGTGATTCTACTCCTGTCTGTGGACTGGGGTACTCAGCAGATGTCTGCATGAGGATCTAACTTGGGGTGAGTGGAGCAGATTAGACGAGGTTCCTCTGTCTACATTATACCTGAGTCTTGAACTACCTTTACTCAATGGACTTTCAGACTTGATGATTCTGTTGTGTCTGTGGCTCAAAGCTGTCCCAAGGACCAATAACTGTTCCAGACCTTTATGTTTCCCAGTAAGGATGCGAGGGCATTTGGTGCACTGCTGGAGCAGAGCTTTCCGTTTAGTTTTCTCTGAAGCAAATTCAGTTCCTGTGCACAGATGCCACTTGGTGAACCAAGGCAACAGACAATCACAGAATTCTCTTTAAAAACCTCACTATTTGTCCAAATTGAAATGTTAATTGAGACACAGGCAAAAGACAACTGCTGAGACTCATGGCTCTATATATTTAACTTTTCAAGCTAATAATCCTCTGGGAGTCCACAAGAGTCTGAAAAGAAGACACACACACACACTGTACTATATCTGACATGGAAATGTGGGGTTTTTTCTCTCTGTAGTCTGAAATTTAAATTAAAGTAATCCAGACTGAAAGAGGTTTTGGCTGTGTGCATGGGAATAATAAAAGTCACTACTAGCACAGCACAGCAACATATCATACTGAACTCTCTCTTTTCATGCAGCAAACCCATTCCTTCAGTAATGAACCACGTGCTTTTACATGATGAAACATGAGAATACTCTATAAAGAAATTCTAGCTCTTTTTCCTGTAATTCTGTTGGTCACATAACAACACGCATGGAAGGAATTTTCTGATATGTGGTTAGAGCCCTGCCAACTAAAGCATTTTTTTTAATAAACTCAAGTTCCCTGTCAGCCATTACTTTTCTTCAAATAGATCATGTAGTATTTTCATTTCCTTGTCTTCTTAAAATATATATTAACACTGCAGAAGGAGCAGTTTGAGTGAATGGAATTATTGGGAATAACAATATAAATACCACAATTTTATTACTGAGAAGGACAATTTGGTGGCAGCAGGCTCCATGTACTCTTACAAAGATGGATTAGGCATGCAGCACACCCAAAAAGCCAAGGCTGGGTAATGAAGAGGCAAGTCCAAATACTTCCCAAAACCTATTTTTAACATTTCTCTCAAAATGCTGTAACGTTTATAAATCAGCTGGGTCAGAGGTCGGCACTGGCACAAAGAGAAAGATCTCACCAACCAAAAATTGTGTGTCTTTAGTTATCAGTACAAGCCCATTGGAAATGGATTTGCTGGTGGGCTGGGAATGAGGTTTTTCCTGCTACCCAGTCAGTCCTCGGCTTCTCTGCTGGTACTCTTCAGGACTAACAGACTGATGACAAAACCAGCTTTGGGCTCTGACTCCTCAATATTTATTGTGGACGTGCTCCCAGTATCTCTGAAGAGCTGCCCCCCCTCTGAATTAATTGCCACCCAGGGAGGAACTGTTTCTAATATGGTACTTTAGGACTAAGTGCCATCCATACACACCAAGAGGCTTGGTCATGAGAACTGGCCCAAGGATGGAGTAGCCATGCAGAGGAAATTCTGTGTTGCCCCATTTGAATGACTAGCACTTGCAATTAGAGATTCATACTGTACTCAGATGGGTCACAAGATGCTAGTAAGTCTTGAGCAACACAGCCCTGATCTGGATTTAAACTGACAGTCAAATAGGGATGAGACATGCAGCCTCTCCCTCGAGTGATCTAATCCTTTTTCTGTGACACGATTTTAATATAATTCTTTGCATTCATATAGCATGGCTTTTTCTGAATTAGCTTTCTGAGCAAGATCTGATATGGGCTGATATTTATCCTCTTCAACCTGATTTATCTTAACCAGACCTAATTTTAGGTCTTAATACTTTCTCCAGCTGTTTTGTTGTGACCTTCAGCATCCCTCGCTCCGTCCAGCTGACCCAGATGCTTTGCTGCTGCAATCTGAATCCCCAGCTCTCAGAGGTCACCCCTGGCCCACAGTTCCTTTCTAAGTAAGCTCTCTCACTGAAAGCTCTTAAAGGAATATAGTTATCATGACGTGGGAAAGAAGGAGCTCATGTCATTAAAGACTGCTTATGACATAGGAGAAAGAGGACAGGAACAAAGAGTCACTTTTAATAATGAAGGGAAATTACCACCAAGAATCCCAAAGGTTATGTGCTGGAACTTGTGAGATAGTTACAGATGACAGGAAAAGGAGGTACAAGTGTAGGTGACAAACTTTTTGTGATGATAAAAAATGATTTACTAAAAGCAGTTCTAAAACTGACTGCAAAAAGTGGCTGAGGGATTTTGTTATGCCAAATAGCTGCAAGATAAAATGGCAGATGAAACATAAGGTTAAGATTATTCTATCACATACAGGAAAAACACTTCTAAGTATACATAAAAGTGAGTGGGCTCTAATTTAGCTATTGACATTGGGGGAAAAAAAAGGATGGGAATCACAAATAGAAAGCATCATTATTAGATAAATACACTGTGTGCACACATTTTTTCACAGAAAAAAAAAATTCTTTTTTTTTTCTTTGGAAAAGATATGGACAAAGGAAATAAGTGTTCAAAGCTATGGAAATAGCTTTGAGTCTTTTAACTTGCAAAAGAGATGACTGAGGGAAAATATGATTAAGGCTTATGAAATGACAATGGTTTGGAAAAGGACAACAGATCTTCACTGCTTCTCATAGTGGAAGAATGAAAGAGCACCAAAACAAAATAGCCAGCAGTAATATAAATAAAACATAAAGAAGTGTTCTTTCACACAGCAGGTAATTGAGCCATGGAACTCTTTGCCACAGGTGTTGAGACTAGAGCATGAATGGGTTAAAAAACCTGCTAGACATAGTCACAAATACAGAAGCCCACAAAGGATTATTTAATGGATGCTCTAGCTAAGTCTTCCAGGTGAAGAAAACCTCCTGGTCCAAAAACTTCCAGCTGTTGATGTCTCAACTGGAACAGCTGAGGCATCAAGAAATAGGAGAAAGATCATTTTATATTTGGCCTTTTTCTTACTGCCTTTTTCTAAGTATCTGCTATTGGCCATTATCAGAGACATGATGACAAGTTAGAGGCATCTTTGTTCTGACTCAGCATGGGCATCCTCCTGCAGTTAAGGAGAAAAGGCTATACAGAGACTGTTGACCCAAAGCACAACACTGAATGGCAACACGACCATTGAATGAAGAGAAGTAAACATGATGTCCAGGTCAGGTACTTCCAATATTCAATCAACGGACACCCCAAAGAGATTACATAGATGGCAATGATATTTGGAAGTGTGTAAATTGTATATCCAGTGCACAGCCATCCAAGGAAAATTCTAGCCAAGGAAGAGTCTTGCTCAGATCTTGTGTTGCCCAGATATTTAGATGCAAGGTTAATGTAAGTGTCTGTGCGAGCCATCTTGCTCAGGGCAATTTTGTGAACTGGCTTCCAAGATTTTGCTGCATGAGGGAGGAGCCGATGATGATTTCAAATGCGCTATAAATAAATCGAAGGACATTTAATAAACATGTCACATGATGAATGGGATTGTGATTAGATATTATGAGGAACAACAAATTCTTGTGGATGAAAAACAGAGCGCGCACAATGATGACTTTGCTAATAGGCCAGGCTTTGTGTCAGGTGTAGAAAGCAGATGGCAACAGATTCAAATATGAATTAGACGTATTTATTGCCACAGGCATGCTCTGAATGCAACAAGCCAAAACCACCATAAGAGACAGGCAAAAAGCTATTTACATAACTACAGGGGTAAGAAAAAGGAAGCAAGGAATGATCCAAACAGGATGCTGCATTTCAGGACATAAGGTGGGAAGTGTTAGTCACAGCACCAGGCATGCACGTCTTCAATCCAACGACAGGAAGTGTCTGTGTGAAGGCATTGGCTCTACCTCCCAAAGCTATCTGGTACAGCATGTTTTGAAAGGGTGCAGTGAAAGATCGTGAAATGAGACTTCGAACAGTGGGGCATGACATGTCAGATGGAAAAAGTTAATCTTCCTCTTTGCTACTGAATCACGATGAGCAATTTCTCTAGTGCTGCAAGTACTGCAAAGTCTGGAAATTTCATCAACTACCCACTTATGAAAACAACATTCAATTCACTTTCATTCACCCAAAGAATTAAGAAGCCACACTTTTTTGGAAGGATTGCTACCAGAAGCTTGGAAATTGATGAGGTTTCTAAGTGATCACTAACAAAAAAGATTCTAAGAGAATGCAAAATTAGGTGACATGTAAATTCAGATAATCAAAGTAACAGAAGTTTTTAAGCCATCTATTTCAAAGTTTTTACATCCAAAAATTCAGTATCAAATCAAGATTTGAAGGTAGAAGCTACAAAATTATTAAAAATCTGGCAATTCTTACCACTCCTATCAGTAACAGAAATTTCAGCTCAGGGTCTATTTTTAGACCAGCATTCTGAATCCACTTATGACCAAGTGATTTTTCAGCTTCACTTAGCTGATTTGGCAGACCTGGCAATAGCATCCACGCAAGCAAAGTTTCATCACTGTATGTCATATTAAAAATATTATTTTGACCAGGATATCAGAACTCAAAATGAGAAATTTTCTACATCATACAAGGACAAACCTGATGTTTTTGACTTCTAATTATTGCAGAAGAATTTCTTGAGAATGCAAAAAGAAAGCTTAACATCTCTTTAGCTTCAGAAGTCACACTGGGAAAAAGCAGTGCTTTAGTGAGTTCATTTGTGTCATGACTAATTTCCTCAGTTTTTAATAAAATTGAGGTGTGAGCATCTCTTCCAAAGGCACTGTGTCCATTATACACTTACATAACCCACAAATGATTCAAGGAAGTGAGGACCAGTCCCTAAGGCTGCTGTGGCTTATCTCTGGGTTGCATGTCTCAGACAGGTCCAACAGGCACTCTCCATTCACTGGAAATGAGATCCAGGTCTGTCCTACACTGCAGAGTTGAAGCTACTCTGCCAAGGCACATCACCAATCACAGAACCTTGGGGCAAGCATTTTTGTTGTTTGCTTTCTGTAGAAGGACCCCAAGCTAAGGGGTGTGGGCAGCATTTACAGCAACAGGAAGGATCTGTCCTTCACAATGAACCAAGTGTGGATATGGGTGAACCCAAGGATGAACATGAACCTTAACGAATGTAAATATACATGGGGTGACGGCTGAGGAAAGGGAGGAAGAAGCTCAGGGTAGAGTGACAGTCTTTACACAATTCCTTCTCCTACATAGGAAAGATGGGATTTGAGCTATTGACAAACTTGAAGCACAAAGGAAGAGTCACCTAGTAAAGCTAACATGCAAAGACTGGCCAACCAAAGATGTGCTACTGCACTTGAAGCTCCCAGTATTGACTACAACTGTCTCTTACAAGGATGAAAACACATACAGAGGTTTAGTCTCTCCTCTTCATCAGTGGCAAAGATGCTCACCTTTGCTTTTCTCAGTTTCACAAAAAGAGGTCTGATGTACTGCACTACCTTGTGAAACAGAGAAGTTGTCACATCCCTTCACAGAAACAGTCGTCTCTCAAAATGGGTAGGTCACTGAATGTGGCTGAGGTTTCCAAGGCCAGGGCATTGCTACCTAGGTTAAAGAAGCAGGCAGCTTTTCTACTTGCTTATGCCAATAGCCACATAAATCATAACCCATTACGGAGGCTTTTCTGGACAGTCCTGGTTCATAGGATGCCATTCTGGAATTTACTGTTCCAGCTGGTGAATATCAGGAAAGCTTCCTCAGGGTTTCTCTTCTGTCATTGAGTATTTAGTTGGCATTAAAATAATAAATAAAGAAAAAAGAAAAAACAAGAAATCTATCTGCAGCAGACACCCAGGAAGGGTGAAAGAAGAGATTGAGAGAGAAGAGAGCAACCCAATCAACCTTTCCAAAGCAGGAAATGCTTGCCTCATGTTCCCTCACCTACAGTGGGAGCTCCATTCCTTTTAACTCCTGCAGAAGTCATTGTGACTTGTGTTGACACTGTAGAGCAGTATCCTCCAATGCTCTGCTGCTGGCAGACTTCTTCAGAGTGACTTGAGTTCCTCCTTGCTTGTTGACTGGCTTCCCCATTGTGCTCTATGTAGCTTAATTACATGCTGTCAGATACTAATGGGGACACTAATGAAGTAATTAACATTTATTGGTAGCTGAGCTTCTTGGCAATGCAAGGGGAACTGCTCTTCTCATATGTCACTAAGACAGCCTCTGTTCCGAGCTTTCTCCCAGATTTCTACCTGTTCTTTTCTCTTTGACAAACCTTGATAGAATAGAAGGATCATGTGAACTAAAACTGGGAAGAGATCTATTGCACAGTTCTTCTCACAGATCCCAAGAATGTTCATCCGCCAATGGGACAGGGAATAGTGGGGAACAGAGACAGAGGATCAGCCTTCTGAGTACAGCCATGCATATCCCATATATCATCCAAAGAAGCTGGGCTTGATCCCTGTGGTAGCAAGTTTTAGAGGAATTACATGTTTCTCTTGCCAATTGGCTACAGCAAGAATGAGGAATTAAATGCCTGATACATGAGATACGATACACAAATTCATCGAGTGTAAAAGGACATCTTCAAAAACTGATTCCATGTTTTAGGCAAGACATACCTTGTCCAAGAAAGCAAAAAATGCAATGGATATTATCTTCAAGGAAGTACTGATACTGCTTTAATAAGACACATTTATAAGAGTCTAGGTGTTAAAATCAAGAGCTCTGGCTAATTCAGAAATGGAGAAACGTGCACAAGGCCTACTAATGGACTGTATCTCTGCAAAGTTAAAAAACACCATATGGGACAGAGCTGCCAAATTCCAATGTGTGATCTGGGCTATGGAAGAAGATACCAGATATGCCAAACTCCAGTTCTTGTTATGCTATTTTTGTCTATAGCTGAAATTGAGAGATTTCCCTTGGTTAAAATGGATTTTAAATCTGGCCCAGTATTCACAGGATCATTAGGATATCTGGGATATTATACTAGGAATGTTAAAGTGAAGAACTGGAATGGAAGAGTAGCGAGAAAAAGCAGCAAAAACTGTTGGAAAACATGTAAGAGAGTAGGGAAAAAGAGACAATTAAGGAATCTCAGAATATGCATGCAGGCAAGAGATATACTACACAAAAAATAGATGGAAAAGGCAACATAATGAAAGAAGAGAACATTTTATTCACCTCTCTCTTTGCTTTCTGATAATATCAGAGGACAAGGCATTAGCCCTAGTAAAACTGTAGAATGGAAGTATGATGGTGTGCTTCAGGGAACAGTCAAAGAATGACTACATATGTTTTGTGTGGTTTGAACAACTGATGGTTTGAAAAGAAATACTGGTGATACCCATCCAGCTATGTATTAGCTTTCAGGGCAGGGGAGACAAATAAAAGTGATAAGTTTTAGTGTATTTGCCACTTCTTTTGAGTGTCATGCAGTTCAGATCCTAAGACAGGACTGCAATTTGTTAAAAATGTGCTCCTGTCTCCTATGTGGCAGTGTCCTATCAATCATCACAGCAGTGTTAGGACTTCTGTGTGCAGATACAACACTGCCTTGACACAGGGTTGCAATATGACCTTGAGGAAAGGACAGTCCCAATGCAGGGATGTTTTTAAGGAGATTATATATCAACTACAGGAATCATTACCTTAAAATCAACCCTAGTCATCTGCAAAGAAGAGGGCTGAATCAAATGAAAACAGTAAACAATATTTTAAATCGTAGGTTTCAATCTTACTAAATAAGATTCTAATTTATTCCCTGATACTGGATTTTTTTCTGAATTATTTTGCTATTGGGAAGGTGGGGAATTTGTAAAGCTGCATCAGTTATTAGGCATCAGTTCTTCACTCTACCACTTATTCTATGCAAAACTATACACAGATAACATTACAGTTTCTGTGCCCTGGTTTCCCTACGAGTTAAGCAATAGATATTCATATTAATAACATCACAATTACTTTACAGGAGTGAGATGAGTCTTAAATAACATTAACATTTTTCTGTTATTTATATATTTACTGATCGTAAATGCTAAAAAAAATCCAAGTGTTGTTATTACAGTAACTGTGTTTCCACAGAAGACAATAAACAAGCTGAGAGAAAACAGTGAATGACAACACTCTTGCATGATTGACGTGACTTCCCCAGATACCACCCCTTCCAAGTAAGTTGGGACTGGTTTGTTTGTTTGTTTGTCTCTTTAGTTAGTATCGATTCTCATCTTTGCTGCTGCACGTTATATCCAGAGTCCGTCAGCTGCACAGCCAAAACGGGGAGGGGAGTGGGGGGAACTGCACTGCTTCATCCCGTGTCAGGCAGGCTGAGGACATGCCAGCTGATGCTAACTGGGCAGCTGGTATCCCTTCACCTGCAATGGTAAATCTCCGTTCTCCCTCTTTGCATTAAAGCTGTGGAGAGGCAGAAATAACTAGAGTAAAGTTCTTAAGGGCAGGATCACATAGCTTCTATTCCCCTGTTGCATAACACGTTATGTGAGAGCCTCAAACACCAAGTTAAGACTTATCTTGAAATTAATGATGCAATTGCCCCATTCCATAGCAAACTGCAGGAATCACTAATTGCATCTCTTAGAGGCCAAGCTATTCAGCTTACATCAAAAGAGAGGCTGGAAAAAATAATTACTGTTAACAAGTGAACTGAAACTATTATGCAGACTTCCCCAGTGTGCAGAAGCTGCAAGCCATAACCTGAATGAGATGCAGGATAATAAACAGCAAATGCTGTTAGAGCACGTGGAACTTCCTGTGCCCTCTCTTAAAATTTTTTTTTAAAAAAAAATATCTGAGAGGTCAATGCAAAAATATGAGCACAGATTTCTGCCCTAGGGTCACAAAGAGAAATCAGGATGCTGATGAGACACTGCTCTCTGCAGAGGCTCTGAGCTGAAGGAATAAATTAAATTATTGCCGTCAACCAGGCCAGTGAAGACCAGTTCATAGTCCCCCTTCCCTTTTCCACTCTGTCTGCTTCCCGCTGGTCCTGTCAGCTCAGATGTTGTGAAGAAAATTCTCCTCCTTCTCTGGTGAGGAGTGAACGTGTGCTGTAAAGACTGGCTTGAAATAAAACTGGGCCAACCGCCAAACTTGGATTCAGGGCCCTAAGTTGTTCTAAAATAAGCACGTTTACCTTCCCTCACATGGTGAGAGCCCATCCCATGGCCATCTTCATCCTTTCCACCTCTCCCACGTTCTCTCTGCTCACCTCCAGTGCCTCACCCCATCCTGTATGCTGCTCCTCAAGCATCACCAGCGCTTCCACAGGGCAGCGCGGGTCCTAACACCGGCCCAGTCTTTGCCCAGGGCGCTGCCAAGGAGATCTGGGAGCTGCACACCCACCCTCTCCCACAAGAACACATCTGTTGCTCCAGCATCACAACCATCTTGTGCCACCATGCACATGAAGCTGTCTTTCCTTCAAAGGGAAAGAGAGCATCAGTTATCCTGACTTAAAGCCTGCACATCAGTGGTTGCTGCAGAGAGGTGGCTTGGCAGGATGCAGGACTGGGCAGGGTGGCACATGGCAAGGTCCTTACAAGCACATGGTCATGACAGTCATTGGAGTATTTACTCCTAAAGCTGGTTCTAACTGTAAGCCTAAGTCCTGGCCTTTTTTTTTTTCATTAATGGGGACATTGCAGTCACCGTTTGGGGTAAGAAGAGATTTTTTTGACATCTCAGGTTTTTAATTCGCTTTGAGGCTTCTGAGCCCTTTTGAGACTTTGCGAGGGAGAGAATTCAGGAGAGTATCTTTCAGGGATTCAATAAATATCCTTGTTGTTTTTAGACACCGCCAAAGATGGAATGAAGGGCCAGCTGAACTGTCAATCAGACTTTCTGTAGCAACTGTTATCATCTTAAAAAAAAAAAAAAAAAAAAAAAAAAGGAAGAAAAATAAGAACCCAAAAGCTGAATTGGAAGCATTTTTAATTTACAGAGGAGACTAGGGAAAACATTTTAGGAAAGGGAAGTTGCAGAATGGGAGAGAGCTGGAACAGTAAAGCAGAACTGAAACCTCACCTGCCATACTTTATGAGACAATGAGAGAAAATTGCAGTGAGTTATATTGGTAGCAAGGTGACCCAAAGTACTTTCATGGTTGAACTCACAACTTGCACAAAATAGTCATGTTTTAGGGCCTGTGAGCCAGAAATAAATTTAAACCTTGTATTTTTTTACACTGCCAGCAGTACTCCTTTCTCTCTTCTGTATTCTCCTGTCCTTGCCAAGTGTGACACTTAGAGCCTGTGATCTGCAGGACTGTTAGAGAAGAGAAGCAGGTGTGATGATAGCTTTAGTCTATTTATATCTACTTGAAATGTACCTCAACCTTGAAAATTCTCTCAGGCTCTTTTCTCTCTTTTTTAAACAATGCCGTTGTTGTGGATGCAACATACTCAGTTGGGAATCACTTACTATAGCCATGTGAAATGCAGCTTATGGAACTTCAAATGGATACAAAACCAATCTGGTAGTGGAGATAGATCTAGAGGTACCTGGTCAAGTGGAATCAAGCTGTGAACAGCAAGGGAAACAGTCATCATAGAGCTTCAGATGACTGAGCACTGCCAAGAGTTTCTAAGGCAACAATTTTTAGAGGTGGGCTTCAGAAAGGCTTAAGAGTATTTCCTCATGAGCATCTCTCATTATTCAGACAGGAGCTATCCCTTCCCTTGAGTTCACTTTTTTCAGCATTCCCAGATGTCCTGTAACTCTTCCAGGTTCATTTCCTGTGGTTTCTTTACTTCAAATACTTCATGCAGCACTCTTGGGCATCTTAGCAGCACCTGTATATAGGTCTACCGGCTAAGTTCAGACCACTCTGGCTCCTTCATCTTTCTTCCTCTGTTTTTGCTCTCTTGCTCTCCTTAGTGGACATGCAAATATGCCAAAATGCAAAGTAGCACTCAGTACGCTCTGGGGCTTCCTCAGTGACACAACCCCTTAAAGAAAGCAGCCCAGAGAGCACTCTCAAAACCACCTGTCAGTCCAACGCTGGGCTGTGCCCCATATCTGGGAGGTGTGAAGTTCTGATCTCAGGCTGAGAAGCACTCCTAACTTCTCTAATTGTCTGTCAAATGTCTATGCCTTGTCCTTGTACATGCCCCGAAGAATTCATCCAGCTACTGAAAAACAGCTGCTGCCCATTCTGCCACTTGGCTATGGTGAAGAAAAGCGAAATAGGAAGTCAAGGAAAGAAGTGATGTATTATGAGACTTATAATAAAAATCACCAGCAAGCAGCACGTGTGGGAGCCCTGCGAGCAGCTGACATAAATGCCTCCCTCCCACGGGCAGCTCCCCCACAGTGGGGTGACTCAGGGGTAGCCAGCTCTGTTAGTTTAGCAGATAGGGCCACCTGTAACGTGTGTGCAGCCTGGCACCGGGCCCTCCACCTTTACCTTTAAGGTGGGTGTGGGGAACCCCAGCAGAGTACACCGTATATCCAATGCCACTCAGGCAAGATTTACAGAATAGGACAACACATACTTGTTCAGAAGGTGGAGAATGGCCAACAACACTGAGCAGTAAGGGAGGAATGGGAGTTCTTCACGACAAATGACACACCACTACGGTTTCTAATCAGTGTCCATAGCACACCTTTCCCATATCTCACAGGAACCACACATTCAAAAATGGCAGAAAAGATGAAACCACAATTTTTGTTTTTCAGAAACTGGGTCAGGCTGAGCATTGTCTTCTTAGCACAGTGATTTTTATTTTTTTTTATAATAAACACTGACCACTTCAACAAAGCAAGTCCTTTCAATCCGTACAAAGAAGTCATATCTTGTCTTCAGTCTTCTCCATAAGAAATTTATTTGAGCTATTTGTGTTCTTTATTGCACAGCAATTATCCTGCTGTGAAGGGATGCACTTAATGACCAAACAGGTAATTTCTGTTGCTAATTTCTTTGCCTATATCTCAGGAGGGTGCATGCTAAAAATTATTTTTAATAAAAAGAGCTTTCTTAACCTAGTGCACATAATTACACCACTGGTAAAGGACAGATCTGTTCTACTTTTTTGATAAATTACTCATGATTTTTCCTGCCTTGCTTTTCAGATGCTGTATGTGATCCATCTTGTGGGGATCTGACTCTTAAGAAGCCTCAAACATGGCTTTTGAATATGTGGTTCCTTCAAAGTGCTATAAACTATCTAAACTAAAAGCAACATAAAACTAGTTGATTGAAGATTTCACCTGCAATTACAATATCTTTCTATACTGTAGCTGAGGTCAGGGGGAACTTTTTTCAGCAAAGGCACTTGGCTGTACAAGTGTCCTGACAAGAGCCATTCATTAAGTTTAGATCGCAGAGGACAAGCAGAAAATGGTCGAATCAACAGAAAATATGGGTTCATGTCTGATCATTTATTGCCATGTGTAAATTAATTGGTAGCCTAAGTGAGAATCTGACAAAGCTGGCCTAAGGACAGAATGAGGATTGCAAATCATAACCTCTTTTTTTTTTTTTTTTCCTTCCCCAGCTCTAACTGAACAGCATTAGACAATGACAGTGACTCACAGCCTTATGCGTAGTTCAAGCTATCATATGTCTCAGATACACTCTCTTTCCACTCAAAAAGTTTGCCTGGGCAGAATGCGAGGATCTTTCACATTTGCCTATGATTTCTGGGCAGCTGGCATTATTTCTCACTAGCTCTGACCAGGCTATTGTACGTCTGGAAAGCTGGGATATTTCTTCAGAGCATCAATAGATCAGATAGACGTACAGCGCTTGACCTGTAGGAACAACACATGAACATGTGGATGGTTTGGCCTCATATATGTAGGCTCATAAACCCTACCCTTTTCAGGAGCATCAGCTCATTAGCACATGTGTACACAGTCAGCAGAGTGCAACATATCCTAGAAACATTAAATAGTTTATATGGCTCATTGCAATTAGCTGAGTTTCACAACTTATGGAGCATCACATGAGTCAATTTAACAACTCCAATACACAGCTAGTAAAATTTTCTGAGCAGATTAAAAAGGTTGGTTCCCAGTGACTAATCATGCCAACGCGCACCTACCAGCGTGTTAACTAGAAATGACAAAACCGTAGCATGACAAATATGAGAAAGGAATGACACATACAGTATTTTCATGAGGAGCTCTTGAAACTGTCAAGATGTGCAAATTTTTTCACAAATATTTGAATAAAGAGAAGAGAGATTTTTTCCTTGGCAGTGAGTCAAATTCAAGTCCTTTATCTACAAGAGTATTTTTGGTGATTTCAGGGCAAAGATAACATTTCCTTATATAGCTGCATCAGAAAGAAGATTTAAATGACTTCTGAAGACTGTGAATTTCTATATTCTGAGAATGCATATGAATCTGTGACCTGCACAACACCTGAATTAAGGACTTCCTGAACCTGGTTGAGACCTCGTGGACATTACCAACGGAAATTGCTGATCAGACACCATATAAATTGATGGAAAAACCAGACCATCCTCTTTTAAAATCACCTTGTCACAGCGCAGGAGAGAGAGCTTTGCGTGGAGAGATGCCATGCCAAGTTAATGACAAGCGTCTGCTCAGACACCTGCTGTCCTCAACAACTTGACATGCTGTGATCACTGAGCAGTCCCGGGGTGAAGCCGGGCAGGAGAAGGCTGATGGCTGGCTGGGGAGGCAAACGGCACCCACGGGGCAGCCATAGAGCAGGGGATGGGTCCTGCCAGGACGGGTCCTGCCACTGAGTGCCTTGCTGGCCCTCTTCCCCATGAGCTCTGCCAGCGGCAGACAGCTTTAAATCTCCTCTCAACTGGTACATAGCCTTCCCCTGCTGATCCCATTTACTTTTTGGGCTGGCTCCCAGCACCTAGCAGCCATGAGAGATGGCCAGCGTTTCGTGATGCTGCTCCTACTCCCCTGGGAGGAGCTGGGAGCTGGAGGAAGACGGGGTGAGGAGGAGAGCTCAGCCTCTTTGGCATACAGCAATAAAACTGCGGGTTTGGCAGGGACGGGAAGGATCTCGCCAGGAGGGGAGTAAGAAAGATTTCTCATTTCTCATTTCCACTTTGTTTCTGATCACTTGCTCTGCCACAGGCTGAAGTGCCAGTGCGTACTTCAGCACAGAAAA
Organism: Tringa tobata; assembly: GCA_033628505.1. Classification (NCBI taxonomy): domain Eukaryota; kingdom Metazoa; phylum Chordata; class Aves; order Charadriiformes; family Scolopacidae; genus Tringa; species Tringa tobata. Next base: position 1,895,331 of record JAHREE010000375.1, read on the forward strand.
TAGGAGGCTGAGACGGAGCCTGATCTTGCTCGTTGCTAAGAGAGTAACCTAATTTGCAGCAGATGGTGTTTATTGTTACTTCCCATCTGCATGAGGATTAAGAATTCTTCTCAGAAGAAAACGATTCAGCCTGACAGCGTCCTGGTAGGAAGGGGCAAAATTAATTTCAATCAAATACAGCTTTTCTCATAAAAGGCATTTTTTTTCTGAACCTTTGGGTAAGCTTAAATAGAGTTTAGGATTTTTTTTTTTTAAAATAATATCGCTCTAAGTTTCCAGCTGTGCACTCATTTTTTTAAATGTGGAGGAACGGAGTCAAGCAAAGGTTAAGCACGTTGCCTCTGATCAAAAAGGAACTTAATGTCAGAGCCAAGATTAAAGTTTCAGCTCTCCCTCTGGTCTTAGACCGGGATGCAATCCCCCAAAGGAACTGATAGCACATCTTGTAAGCATCTGTCCTTGGACCAAGCACTGATAAGAGAGAGCTATGGGTATGCTGTCTATGAACGATCAGTCTCTTAAAAATGCAGATGTCTTACTTTGGCTGCCATTGACCGATGTTGCATGTCTTTTTGTTCATAGTAAGAAAGTACATTTTTGTTTTATTGGTATAATCCATCTGAAATCATAAGAGTTATACCATGGTGACTAGTACATTGACCCTCATTATAGTCTGCCTGGGGTTTTTTTTGTATCCATACCATAAAATTCACACCTTGCATAAACCACTCCCAATATCACTTTCAGTTGTGCCTGGGCTTTGATAAGCACATAAACATTAACATGATTATGACTTAGAAACATGAGATGAAAATGGAAATGGAAGGAACTGACAGTGGACAAAGCAAAAAATAATAGTATTCAAAATAGAGATAGCAAAAGAACAAAGAATGACATGATAATTTGGTCAAATATGTGTTCATGTATCAGGGCAACTTGCCTTAGCAAGTGGGCCAGACTCCAGACAGCAGTGATTATACTGTATTTATAGTGTACCTTTACTTCTGCTCTCTATATGCTTGGTTATAGCCTCATTTTTTGACTGGCATGCCCTCTTTTCCTTCTTGCAGTTTATATCTTAGAAGAAAAAGCAGAATCTGGCTATTTTTCTGGCATTTCCAGAAATCAGGCAGCCGCTGGCAGATGGCTGGTGGTGCACAAGCAGATTGACTGGGTATGCCAGGAAATTTGTGGCATTCCAGGCAATGGGAATGCATCTGAGGCCAGTGGACCCGACCAAAACACCTGCCTGGACTGCAGTAGACAGACATCCCTTGCATGGTGGCTGCACAGCTGATCTGTACATTCACAGCAAATCTGAAGCAGCTGGAGTACGTCTGATATCCGGCATATGTGCTGTATAAATAGAAATTTCTCTCTAGGATTTCTTGAACAGAAGTCTGGAAGTCTTACATACACCTGTAGCAGGTATGGTAGTGGTTGCTAATTTAATCCAAAAATCATGGCAGCATTAAGTCACTTGGTATGTTTTCTTCTTGAGGTTTGCAGTGCAAAAGGCACAGCAGTAGTGGCACTTATACGGTGATGTTGACCTGAAGATGCTTTGATTAGTGACTAAAATCCTCAGATGCATATTTTTCCTCTTAGCCAGTTTATACAATAATGGCACATCTGAGACTTTTTCATTATTTCCTCTCTTGTGGTGTTATTAGGTGCAATTTGTGTGTGTCAGCGTACACCTATGTGCAACATCCATTATACATACACCAAAACTCACACCTTTTCCTATGTGGAATTTTTCTTCCAGCTTGGTTATGTTCATGGCTTTTAACAGAGCTATGCAAGAAAACTGTGCAGGCTTTGCTCCCGAGTCTTCTAGCAGAAGATCTGTTTGCTGCATAAAAAGTCACCAATTTTAACACAACTTGGCAATCCCAACCAGATCTATGCTTACTGCACCCTGATATAATTTGCTCCCATTTCACATAGAAATGCTTCTTCACCAAACCTTGTGTTCTTCAAGTCACTTTTTTACCACCTGGAAAAAGTGTACAGATTTCCATGTTTCTGTAAACCATTACTGACATCCAGTGGCTACCAATGCAAATGCTAAAAATGTGTAACCCCTGTTGTCAAGGGGCATCTAAACTCTTTCTGTCTCTTTCTCTAACAGATAGCTAATAGAAAAGGAAAAAGTTGAAAAAAATGTGTTTCCTGGCTTTTCCACAACATGTTCTTATCATGGATTTGATTAAACCTCACTGAACTTGCAACATACAACTGTTATTTTTCCCTTTGTGCTCCCTGTAAGAAACTATAGAGCTCCCTTAGCAAACCCAGTGGCTGAAACCATGTGATCTCCAAACAAAACAGGGATACAGATCACAATGCAAACCAACCAAACAAACAAGTGAAATCAGTAAGAAATATAAGCCAGATACACATAAGGGTTTCACTAGGTAGTCTTCCAGGGAGGCATGTGCCTGACAGAGTGAGCCAAGCTGAACAACGATACAGAATGAAAGAAAATCAACAGCAGTGATCTTCTGGAAAGCCATAGCATCATAGAACCACAGAACTAAAGAATGGTTTAGGTTGGAACAGACTGTTGAAGTTCATCTAGCCCAACTCCCTCTGCAATAAGCAGGGACATCTTCCACTATATCAGGTTGCTCAGAGACCCATCCAGCCTGACCTTGAACAATTCCAACGCTGGGGCATCCACAACTTCTCTGGGCAACCTGTTCCAGTGTCTCACCACCCTCATGGCAATTTTTCCTTATATCTAACCTAAATCAACCCTCTTTCAATTTAAAACCGTTGCTCCTTGTTCTGTCACTATACGAGTCTCTTTCCATATTTCTTATAATCCCCCTTTACCTATTAAAATGCTACAATAAGGTCTCCCTGGAGCCTTCTCTTCTCCAGGCTGAAAAACCCCAACTGTCAGCCTTTCTTCATCAGAGAGGTGTTCCAGCCCTCTGACCACTTTCATGGCCCTCCTCAGAAATACTGTAATCCTGATGAAAAGCTTAACAAGCACTTTTGGATCTCCAAACAAATACATTGCACTGTTGTTCTGATTTTCTTGTCTTAAAGAAGGTAAGCTTTTGTACTTTGCTGTAGTAAGTATGTTATCAAAGAAATAAACAACTCTACTGTCTGCTTCCCTTCCTGATGGAAAAAAAAATAATAGACGCCAAATTTTGGGTAATACACTGCTGAATCAGACATAAGTAATTATCTCAGTTTCAGTTTTGCTACTTTTGTGCTTCCTGGGATATCATTGAACTCTGACTAGCCAGCTGAGAAGTCAACAACCCAGAAGAAATGATCAGATGAACTCAAAATAAAAATTCTGAGAGCTCTCCTCACTGTCATTGTGAGCATGTCACAATGGTGAAGGAGAAGGTGGAAACCCACAGCCTTTCTCTAGTTATTATTTGGGGCACTGAGGTAGGATGTCGTAAGTTAAGCAGCTCCTTTATGCTATGATTTGTTTGGGCATGGCAGCTCAAGCGTAAGAGAGCTGAAGCTTCTTCCTTCTCTGCCTCCCTTCCTGCCTCCCTCCCTCCTCATCCCTCTGTACTCAACGTATTTTTGATGTAAAGTATTAGCTTGTACTTAATTACATACATAGATCTTATAGCATGTATCACAGAAACACAGAATCATAGAACAGCCCAGCTTGGAGGGAACCTCCAAAGATCATCTGATCCAACATTTAATGGGAAAAGGGAGCCCAGATGAGATTAGCTAGAATGCTTTCCAATCACAACTTGAAAACCTCCAGCGATGAAGACTCCACCATGTCGCTGAGGAGGTTGTTTCAGCAAATGATTGTTCCTAATGTAAAAGAATGCTTCCTTATGTCAAGATGTATGTTTGTTTATAACATACGTATAAATTACATTTTAATACAATCACAAAACAATGGCATTACTGCATTTTGTAGTTGGCTTCCAAGACACACCACTCCAGGAATTTGCAAAAAGCTTCTTTACCTTGTTCATTTAGGACCAAGGCTTTTTAAGGCCTGTCTGCAGCCTCACTGCCTCCAGTATTATTATTTTTACCTTTGGAGTTAGGCACGTATTGTGGTGAGTGACAGTTATCACAGAAATCAGCAGCATTCACTCATTGACTTTCATGTTCAGGACTGCAACCAGGGACATAAACTCTTCTACCTTTATTCATGTAAGCAATTCCATTCCCCAAAGGAAACAAAATAAAGGCTCTCACTAAGATGTCAATATAACAAAAACATCCTCTTCTGCCTTGAACTTCTATTTATTAATTGGTGTTCATTGTTTTTAACATCTACTGAAAGCAGCTAATGCAGAACTTTTCTTCCACAATTTTGCCAGACAACCAAGTGATGCACTGATGGAGATATCACTTTAGGAAGGCAAGACACCAAAAATAATTAATCAGCACTGACACGTTAGTTTGTCTAATACTATCTACATTTCCTGAAGGCTCTTGGTACCTGGAGTGTCTACCAAAAATTAATTCTAGTATCTATGTCCCTGCATGCTGCATCCTGTCACACTTTTCTTCTTTATCATAAATTGTACGCGATGCCTTCAACTTTTTAAAACAATAAAACCAGAGAGAAATCTTCAGAATGTGGTGGGAGGTTAACCTAGCTGCTTTCTTTCCCAATTTAACTGATATATACTGGAGTGGAAGTATTTCCAAGATAGTGAATTAGTCATTCGCAGCCTTCAGGCAAATGATGACACAATTATACTAAACATCATTTGTCATATTACGTGGCCCTTGAAATGTTCTTTATTTGAGAATGAGAAGGGGTGCTGGAATCTTTAAAATTCAGCACCTACATGACAGCTAAATGTAGCTCTTCTACTCTCTGGCACCTACATCATCCTTATTCAGATAATAGCAATACTGAGATAGACTTTTAGACGCTCCCTCTTCGTTCATCTAATGGGGCCATTAATAATATGTTATCCAAAACCTTCAGATTAAATAGTGATTACAGTTTTCACAAGAAAGTATTGTGTCATGTCATCGTGGTTGGGAAAGGATGATGAGAAGAAGAGTTTAAAACTGTGTTTTCGGAGCCTGGAAATCTTGGAATGACAGTGACAAGAGTCAGGCAAGGAAAGGGGTGAAGGGGACTGTAGTAGAAAGGGACTAAGTAATTCTAGCACAAAAATAATGTAAGGAAAGAGCTTTGTATGACTCTTTGGAATGGCTAATTCCTTCAGTGCTTTGCTAGTCTCTTCTGTCTTGGAGAAACTTCACTTTGTGCACCACTGCTCCAGGTGAAGATGGCTGCTCAGGGACAGAGTGTGGAAATAACCCAGGAGTCCTAATTCTGGTTTTACTAGTAACTTACTGAAATTGTTACATTGCAGTTTCCATTGGCAAATTATTAAATTCTACAAGCTTCATATTTAATTTGCAATGACATCAATAAATATGAATAAAGAGCTCATCAATAAACAAATTCAAGTAGAAGCACGCTTTTTATTTCCTCAAGGAACTTTGTAATAAGAGCTTTATAAACAACAACATAAATGGCAGCAGTAGGTCTTTTTAGAGTAAGATTTGTCTTAGCTAATACAGTAGGTATAACTCCTATGGTAAGGAGTTAACATTAAAAACTGGTTAGATTTTTATTTTCAAGTTTCCAGCTCATTAAATTAAAGATAGCTGAGCAGTAATGTGGCTTTGTTCCTCTACCAGAATGTAGACATTTAAATATCACAACATAAGAAAATCTTTTTTGATCTGATACATACAGTCACAGCTATCACAAAAAAGTGCCAGCGTGGATTTATGTGGCGGGTGTATCTTTTCTGCTCTCTAGCTGACAACACATGACAGCCATAAACCATGCCTGCCAAACATTTGAGATGTCTGAGAGGGTTGGACACCGTGAAATGTGTCAGTCTTGAAAAGCTTTCCAAAGCAAGCAGGGGCAATTAGTACATGAGCCAGTGGCTGCACATGCCTACCACGGCCATCACTGAACTGCTTGGCTCTTCATACTTCCAGTAACTCAGGGAATTCCTAACGAACTTGTGTGTCTACTGAGTACCACTGGCACAAATCACTGCTGGTTACAGGCCAGCTGGGCTCTGCAGAGGAGCTCCCAGAATTAGGCAGGGATGTAAGCGTTGGCCCTGCTGAAACCCTGGCTGCCTGGGAGGTCTGAGGGTCTCCACACCAGCGTTACCACCTCAGCGCCAATGAACCCACGTCCATTGGACCCGGGGAGTCTTCTCCACCGTGCTCATTCGGCAGAGCTACAGTGGATGCGCCCTGAGAAGCGCTTGGTAAGGCGCTGGCCACACTCCTCGTTCGAGCTTGCTGAGACAAAATTAAATCCATAAAACGTACGTGTGAGAAATGAGATCATTTGCCATCTTCCATCCTGAGGCGGCAAACAGAAACGCAAGTGACAGCAGGGAGGCTTTTTAGAGCTAAATTTGTCTTCACTAAGCCATAAGCGACCTTGAACAAAAGATTTTGAGGGAAGCAAGCCCCTAACAGAAGACTCTGCTGGAAAGCAGAAGGATGGAGGAGGCAAATCATGCTCTGACTCGATTCCTGTTACTCAGGACCACAGGGTGACAAACTGCAATAAATGTAAACATAAGGAAAAGCTTTTTATGCTGTTAAGAGCGGTCAGACCCTGGCACAGCTTGCCCAGAGAGGCTGCAGGGAACCCATCCCTGGCGATGGCCAAACCCTGAGGGTACATGGCCTTGGGCCGCCACCACCGGGTGACCCCGCTCAGGGCCAGGGGGTCTGCACCGTACCATCCCCTGGAGCCCCCTTCCACCTCGGCACCCCTGATTCTCCATGGCTTGTGCCACAGGCCTGAGGGCTGGCCCCCACAGCTTCATGTGATGAGGCCAGTTTTATGTGCCAGCGGCCTGCCATGTGGCACCAGGCGCCCACTTCCACAGCCCAGTTCGCCTGACTCCACAGGGTGCCA